>VWZT01006512.1:1031720-1064470 GCA_013397055.1 Pachycephala philippinensis
AAAAGTAAAAAAAAAAAAAAAGAGGAGTACTTCAGGTTTGCACTCTAAGAAACAGGAGACAGAAAGAAAGGGAGAGGTTGTTGAGAAAAAAAGCTGAGAAAAGATGTCAGCTTTGAAAAAGCATCTTTTTTACCTAATTTTTTCCTGATGGGCTCCTATTCCAGATGTTTGATTTATCGAAGCAGCCAATCCAACACTGCACTACCACCACTATCTGTGTGAGGGCCCACCACAACTTTCAGCTCTCCACACTCCTGCCCCACCCTCATCTTCCCTCCCAGCAGCAGAAAGGACCATTCAGCTGACCAGTTTGCTGGCCAGTTTGCTGACCAGTTTGCTGGTGCCAGAGGCCACGCTGTACGGGAAGCAGAAGGGTGTGAGACCTGCAGCCACTCTGCACCCCTGGCACGTGCTGGGATTGAAATATGCCTGTCAGAGATGGGATCTGTGTGTGCATGTGCACAAGGCTCTACATCCCTCCCTGTACTGCCTTTTGCTGCCTCGTGCCCCAAGTGGCTCCAGGGAGCCCTGTCCCCACGGGAGAGACATCTCTCAAGAATAATGTGTGCCTCACAACATAAATAGCAAAGAAGCACCTCAAACTTGTTTCCACAAAAAAATTCTTTTCTTTTTTTTTTTAATAATCTAGGCTTTCTAAAAACAGGGAAGCAAAGGGCATTATTCAGCTCCTGCACAGTAACGAAAAAATATGTGGCTAAAGTACAACGTACTTAATACTTTAGCTGAAAAACAAAACAGCTCAGCACACACATAAGCATAATTAAAAAACCATATAAATCTGCAGATTATTTCAAAAGTGCCCAAGTTCCTCAGGATGGGTTGTACTAGAAATGTCAGGGGAGGGCTGGGACACTCCTCAGCCAGGCTTCAAGGCCTGGGTTACCTCCCAACAAGACAGGGGACTGCACTGAGGACTGCCAAAACAGTCCCATACATCCAGAAGGCCCTTCGTATTTGCCTCTCCACTGCCTGCAGCTCCAGAAGAAGCTGAAAGAAGCATATCATACACTCTGTGACTCCGTGGAGATGGACACAAGCATCATCATTTAATATCACAGGAAGGAAAATAAATCACAAAAAAAAAAAGAAAAGAAAAATATAGCTAAACAAAGCAAAAATGAATCTTTTCATAAAACATCGGGGTATCTCAGATACATCACTGTGATCTAGAAGTTATGAGCCATTGCCTAATACAGGTTGTACCACTTGGTGGCAACACTTCCATGTTTGATTTATTGAACTTTTCTCATAATCTTTCTTCTGATATTTAAAAGGACAAGTGTAGGCTCTGGTATGTGCAATTAATTACTGCAAAGAATAAAAATAAAAGGTTTGAATGGCTTTGGTACTACTTTCTGTCCAAGACTCATACTAAATTCTTTTCAAGAGGATGTTGTTTTATGTCCTGAGACATTTCTAATAGAAAAATTTCACATTCTCAGACATCAGTGAGAAGCCTTGTCCAACAATTTCATCTTAAATACTGGCAGATGATAATTTCTTTCAATGTGCAACCGGAACCAAGACAGAAAGGGTTGACCAGCTCTTGCAGAGCACCAGGTGCTCAGGAAAGACAAGTTAGATGGTGCAGCTTTCTCCACTGCAAGTGTGTTTTAAGACTGCAGGTGAACAACTGAAGGGCATTCAAGGTGTAGTCTTGTATGGTGCACAAGCAGCAACCATGCCATGGCTCACTCTTGCAGTTTAAGTTTGATCTGCAAGACTCATTCTTCCAGCAAAGGTTGCTCAGTGTCCCCACCTGCTCAGCTCTGGGCACCCATTAACCTGACAAGCAATGTCATTAATGTCAATAATTTTTAAATTAAAGGATGTGCAAACTCACTGGCATTGAGCCCACATAGCTGCAGTTTGTGGTGTCCTGTTCTGCCACCTGTCTCTATGCTAACATGTCACCTTAAGGCTATCAAGGGCCAGGCGGGATAGCTTTGGGAAAAGCAGCCCAAAGTCACTCAGTGGCCCAGGGGTGGCACTGAGAATGGGGATGCTCCTGGGTCTCTGTTCACAGTCACGGGCAGATTCTGGGTAGCAAAGCAGTCCACAGACAACTGTAGGTGAGGCTCATGTGCTGCAATAGCCTGCAGGAGTGCTCGCCAGCCCAGACTATGGTAGCCTCAGCAAGACTGGGAGCAATGCACAAGGCTCTGTAATGACCAGGTGACTGGCCAGGATTTAGGAATGCTGATTGTCTGCAATCATCTCCAAACCACGAGGCAGCAGCCAACTGAATAGAGCATCCAGGCTGCTGCTGGCCTCCCTGGGTCCTCTGCCACATTTCAGCTTCCCTCCATGAGACTCATAACTACAAGCCCCCTACAAGATTTAGGATTTTAAAAGAGTTTTTAAAAGAATAGGTTTTTCCACCCACGTTGACCCTGTAGCCCGGGTTGCACTCGCAGTAGAAGGAGCCAGGGTGCTCATGCAGCTGTGCTGGCAGCCATGCCCCTGCTCCACACACAGGTCCACCCCAGCAAGGCAGAACAGGCATTAGATCAGTCAGAAACATGGGGACCCTGGCTCTGGCACATGTCCTGTCACTGCTGTCATAACCACCAGGACAACTCACACAGCCCCAGCCCTTCCAGCCCCAACCTCACCTGTTCATTTTGAGTGCAGACATGGACACTGTCTACTGCACCAGCTTTCTAACTTACCCAAGTGCTAAATCAACAGTGTGTATAAATTGATATTGCTGATAGCTTGAGCTGAGTAAGCATAAGCTTGAGCTCAGCTGGAATGTGCTGCAGGACCAGGTCTGAGTGTCTGTGCAGCCAGGAGCCTGTAGAGCCGATGGGAACTGGGCAGCAGAGCAGGCAGAGCATTGGAGGCAAAGGCATCAGGTGCAGGAACATGTCAGGGCCCCGGGAAGCAATATCTTGTCAGCCCAGACTCCCCCGACCCAGCAAGCTGAGACTCACCACGGCAATAGTGCAGTCCCTGGCAAGGAAACACTTCCTGGAAGAGACTGGCAGCTGCCTTCTGCCCTTCAACAGATGCTGAAACAGGTAAGGTCTCGCCAGACTGCTGCAATGCCAGGTCTCCAGCAAAGCCTGCCAGCATGGTGAGGGACAGACAGGTCCCGACCTGTGCCAGCACCGTCATGGTGCAAAACAGCCTCCTGGCTCACAGCCAGACACTCCTGAGCAGCACCACGTGGCCAGGGATCTATCAAACACAAACATGCACGTGTCTGTGTAGGAGGTGACCCTGCTAGAGCCACATTAAAATATATCTATATGGATCTGTGAAATATATATACAGCTCTGGGATGTGTCACCCAGCCCTATCACACCCAGGGAAACGAGCTCCACATTTCCTGCTCTTTAACATTCCCATCACTGCTACCACAACATCCTGGCTTGGGCCAGAGCTACCAGACACAGGTGAAGAAAAACACATGCTTGCAATGCTTGCAAAACTTTCCTTATCTTGCATCAGGAAAGGTGAGCAAGTGGAAAGGACACCCATCCCAACACCTTCTCATTGGGGAGGCTGCTTCCCTGCCTATGCTACTCCTAGCAAGGGCAGCCACCCCAAACACCCCTCTGAAGGTTGTCTTCTAGCCCAGATGAGAAGCAGGCACCCGACAATGGCAGCTCTCACACACTATAAAGCTTGTCCTAGAACCATTTCCTAAGCTGCCTCATGAGCTCAAAGGACTCCAACAGGAAGACATGTTCCTCCAGCAGCTGTGAGGCCATGGTCCACAGTGAATTCTTGTCTGCTTGCTGGATGTCCATGGAGTATATGTTGACAGCAGCATTGCAGGCCTGGGTGGCCACCACAGTGACATGGTCGTGGGGTCCATCCAGCACAAAGAAGGCGATGCAGGGGATCTCGTTGTGCAGGGGGTGCATGCCCTCCTGCAGGGTGAAGGCCACGTTCACGGTGTAGTGCATGGCCAGTCCCCTCATAGTGCCCTGGGTCGCTGGGATGGTGTCTAAATCAAAGGAGTGCATGCTGACAAACTGGAAGATACTGCTTTGGGCAACTCTCCTGTTCCCTCCACAGCTCCAGTTTCCCATTGGTTTTGCTGCATTTTTCCAGTTTCTGCCTAAAACCAGGGCTTACCTTCTTGCTTGGATTTTTTAAGGGCAGAAAATGAGACAGTGTAAAGCACAAATAAGGTCACACACATGGCAGGGATTGAGCCAAAAAGCCTCCTTGGACATATGGATGTTACTACTTCTAGTGCAAACTGGGAGAGTGTTTAGCAAGTGAAATGTCAATTAACATATTTTGCTTGACTTGTGTGTACTTAAGTCTGGGATAATTTGGCCCTAATGGTAAGCAAACACTTTGGGTCCCCTTGGGATGACACCCAGACCTGGGCTGTTTTCTCAACTGCTCCAAAGGTCTCCCAGACGTATCCGCTACATTCTGCATTTAGTGCCTGCACTGTTTTTAAACTGGGATTGATTTAAATCCCTCTGCCCTAGAAGGAAAGAGGCTGGTGCCCATGGGTTTGCTTTGTTCTTCTTCCCCAGGAGACCCATGCAGGAAGGGGGTTTCACCTCATGCCTGTTAATTACTGCCCGGTTTCCCTAATGATTCTGTAGCTGCATTTAGCTCTTTGTAAAGTCATTTATTAAATAATGGGGAGAGTATTTACTGAACCCACATAGACTTTCTGGGCTGTGCACCAACAATTTAGCACTTTTAATGAGAAATACAAGCTTTGGATTAATTTTTAAGCATTCCTTTGGTGTCCAGCAGCTGCTGGGGCTGGAGAGTATGGTGCTGTGCTTCCAGATGGTATCAGGATCTGGCCAAGGTGGTGCCTGGAGATATGCCTTCAAGGGAGGAGAGAAGAGCAAGAAGCAAGGATTGGATTCAGCTTGAGAGAAGTTGGGGAGGAAGAAGTCCATCTGAAGAACATCTGACAGCATGCAGAAAAGCCTAAAATCAGTTTCTATTGCAAACTCCCAGGTAATAACTAAGAACAAGGCATTTATGGGCAGAGGAGAGCCTGCAGTCCCAGTGTCACACACCGAGGGTCCTGCAGAGCCATCCCCATCCACACAGCTCACGCCTTTCTCAGATCACAGAATATTCTCAGTTGGAAGGGACCCACAAGGATCATTGAGTCCAACTCCTTAGTGAATGGCCCATACAAGGAACCCACAACCTTGGTGTTATTACTGCGATGCCCTGACCAACTGAGCTAATTTCAGGGCCACATGAGAAGCACTTTGTGAGCCTCTTCCTGAGGCAGCAAGGCCTAAACTGTGCAATGCCTAGGATGCTACATTCTCCAGGCCTGGGCAGGACACTCCAGTTTGTATTTCCTGAGAGTGGGAGGCCACATGCTGACCCTACATCTGCAGCCCTGCGTGGGTCCCAAAGACACTGAGGAGCCCCAGCCTGCCCCAGGGAGCCTTGAGAGAAACCCATCATGGGGTTGCTGCTGCAGAAGCACAGGTCTCCATGAAGAGACAGGTGATCTTCAGAGCTGGGGTGCTTTTATCTGTTCCTCAACTCTCAGGACACAGAGCACAAATATAATAGCACAGGAACCTTGAGATCAGCAGTAGACACAGCAAAATGAGACATTGAGTCTTAAGACGGCACGGGAGAAGTCTCCTTTGTGCTGCTGCACAGGGTGATGCTGGTCAGGGTGCTGGCATGGGTGCTCTATCCAGTCGGGATGGCAGAGGGATCCACCCCTTCAAAATTCCAAGACAGCTTGGGGAAGACATGCCACCTGCAGAGGCTGGGGACACCCCCACGTCCTCCAAAATGGCCTCGTCTACATCTTATGGTCATGATTTGCTGACAAGGAGAAAAGAAAGCTGAGACTCCAACAATTTTCATGTGTTCCTTGGGCACATTCGCAGAGACTAAGCAAAGGAAATACACTAACAATAAAGGGAAAATGTTTAGCTTATGATATTAACATGTTTATAGCAGCAACAATAGTATAGGTTCCAACCCTATATAAAGGTTTGATGAACTGCCAGTTTTAAAAGTGAAAGAAAAGTTTACAAGAACTACTTATTTAATATTAATAATAAACACATCTAGGCTCAAGTACTGATATTCAAAGTGGTTGAATTTATGATCACATTAGTTAACTCGAGTTCTTTCAGATGTGTGAATTAATGACTCAACTGAGAATTACTTAAAATATACTTGTAAAGCAATGGGTTGGCAAACGGGAGAAATTGTTCAATGGTCATAGCAAAAGCTGACTTCTCGGACACACGCACACTCTTTTTAATCGGAACATGAACTTGTGGAGAGAGGGGAAGTTCCTGCCTTTAAAACCATATGCCCCAAAAGCTAACTTCTGATAGCCCACTGTGTATTTCCTCATCATTCCCTTTTTTTTCTCCCCAGTATTTTTTCCATCAGTAGTGAATGATTGAAGATGACCCATAACTACACATTTCCTAGAAAACAGAGAATCCAACCAGCTTCATGGCTGTTCTGGACAGGAGGGAAATTTGCTTCCTACTATATCTTGAGTCTAGATACAAAGGGGCATCCTGCTGAGAATTGCAATTCCTGACTTTGAGACAGGAAAAAGAGGATGAAAGGAATCCACAGCTTTAGGGTTGGACAACAAGTAAGAGGATAAGTCTAACCTGCATGAACTGTCCTACTAGGAGAGGGTTCAAAAGGAGATACTGATGCCTCGTTGCTGTGGAAAATGTGGGTTCCGCTCCTTGCTGCCCAGGAAGACAAGAAGTGCTGCTCAGGCAGCAGGATCCTCCTGAGGTGTGTGCTCACCAAGCCCAACCTGCTGTGCAGAGCGTGCCTGTGGTACCTGCAAGTGCATCATGACAGAAATGAAAGGGAGGGGAGAACAACTGCTTATGGCTTCGCTCCTGGGGAAGGGCAGCCTGATCCAGTCCTGCAACAATGCATGGTAGTGGTCTCCATAACTTTTACTGGACTAGAACAACCTCATACCTCTTCCCTTCCTGGGATGCCTTGACCATGTATGCTCCAAAAGAAGGCTTACATTGCCATGACACGGGACATGTCATTTAGCCTGGTTGGTCTTTACTCAATGCTCCAAAAAAAAAAAAAAAAATCACTTCTACTTACACCACTCCTGGCAGACATTTCTCCAACCAGATCTCTGGTAAGGGCAACTCCGGAATGTCTTCAGGCACTCCACTGGTTCAGCATCCCAGCCATAAGAAAGCTTTTCCCAGCAAATGACTCGTAACTTCCTTGCTGCAATTTTATCCCATTATTTGTTCATTATGCATCACAGGTATAGAGAACAAACTACTTTCTTATTCTTTGCAGTAACATTTTCCTTAATTTTTAGACCCTTATAATGCTTTTACTTCCTCCTTCACTTGTCTTCCCACTCTCCCTGTCCCTGGAAGGAACAGTCCCAGATCTTTTAGCCTGTCCTCACAGGTTATATTTTGTAGGTCTCTGATCATACTTATTTTTCCAGTAGACTGGTAGGGGAACATTTTTTTCCACTTCTTTCTTGAAGACAGAAGCCACAATATCTGAGTTCACATAAATTTCCTCTTGAATCAATGAAAAGATATTTATTCCCTCAGAAATGTAACAACTTCAATGGGTTCAACAGAAAGGTCACACTCCTCCCTCACCACATGGGCATGCTGTGTAGACTAATACTGAGGATCTTCTCCTGTGGGATAAATGAAGCCAGTCTGATTCTCCTTGGGTAAGCCTGGTGTCTGACCTCTGGCAACCTGCATCCATGCACTGACAGACAGGGATCAGAGAAGGGTAGAGGGGGCAATCCCTCTCCCTCCTGCTTTTGTCTCAGTGCTGGCTTTGGCAGGGGTAGTTAATTTTCTTCACAGTGGCTGTTTTAGATTTTTGCTGAACACAGGGTTGATAATAGAGAGATGTTTCTGTTATTGCTGTGCAATGCTCATACAGAGTCTAGACCTTTTCTGCTTTTCATACTGCCACGCTGGCAAGGAGGCTGGGGGTACTTGGGAGATTGGGAGGAGACACAGCCAGGACAGGTGACCCCAAGCGACCAAAGGGATATTCTAGACCATGTGACATCACACTCAGTATATAAAGTGGGGGAAGGAGGAAGAGGAGGGCATTTGGAGTGATGGTGTTTGTCTTCACAAGTCACTGTTATGCTTCATGGGGCCCTGCTCTCCTGGAGATGGCTGAACACCTGCCTGCCCATGGGGAGCAGTGACTTAAGTTTTTGCTTTGCTAGTGTGCACAGCTTTTGCTTTCCCTATTAAACAACGTTTATCTCAACCCATGAATTATTGAGGTTTTACCCTTTTGAATTTCTCCGCAGGCCAGCTAGTGGGGGAGTGAGTGAGCAGCTGTGTGGTACTTGGTTGCTGGCTGGGGTTAAACCACAGCATCCACATGGGACTCAGGCCTAGAAGATTCATGTCTGCTCAGCACTGTCAAGACTCAGACAGCTCTTGACCAAGTAGCAGGAGATCTGTTGGTGCTTTGGGAACTCTGCTAAAATAAATGTAGATGACTGTGGTTGTAAGCAGGAGGTTGGGAAGCTCCAAATGTAGATCTTTGGCATGCAGTGTAGCACTTGGGTACCCACAGCCACGTGGTTATTACAGTCTAAGAGGCTGAGCTGCTTAGACAGATTCCTCCAACTCCTTGGCCCTGGGAGGGACCCAAGCACTGCACTCGTACAATTGCACCCAGACCACAGCACTGGCTTGGCTCTGTCATGCCCATTCATTAGGATTGCAGCACAGGGAGCTAAAAATAAAGTAATCAACCTTTCCCAAATCAAGGAAAGATATTGCAGGTGAGAATGAAGAGAGTGGAAGCTAAGTAGAAGGCAAAATAAAACATTTGAAGAAACAGAAATCAAAACAACTTTCTGTATTGACACTTGTTTTTAAACTAAAGACATAATTATCCTGTAGCAAGCCTTGGCTACAGAGGAAAACATCTTGTTGGGAACTAATTAAAGAATTAGTCGGTGTTTAGCTTCTTATCAATAAAGGAGCATAAGCTTTGAAACAGAAGTGTTTGCAGTATGCTTTTGAAAACTCTCTGAAGACAGCTGAGCTTAAGTCTGTTAAGACTCTTCCTTTGACTATTAAATGTCTGTTCAGATGTCTTTTTTTTTCTTCCTTGATTTTTTTTCTTCTTATAAAAGAAGTTCCTGGTACCATTTAACAGCAGGCATTTTCTCCCTTGCTTAGAGCATGGGGTGGTGTGTTACCATGTATCACAGTGATGAACATAGGTCATCCACTGAACCACTGTATAGGTGGGACAAGTGTCAAAGCTGGCATGAAATACAGTGTTCAGTAAATTAGAAGCTGGCACTGCATGCCACATCAACCCCGCAAGATTATATTCTAACCAGACCTTTCCCAGGCACAAGGTATATCAGCACCATGTCCTTGACAGACAGCCTCTGGGTGCTGCAGGGAATGCCAAGTCCCTTTTAGGAAGCTGATCAGCTTCTTCGTTCAGCAAGAGGGGACAGTAACAGTAAGCATTGTCTCTCATCCACTTTAACAGCTCAACATCCTCTGCCAGGGAAGGGATAACCCATCCTGAAAAGCAGGAGTGACCAGACTCTGCATGGGCTCCCATGGTGAGTGCTCAGAGCTGGGCACACTTCATGGGGATAACTTGGGCCTGGCTTCAAAAGCAGCTTCTCTGCTCCCTCTGCCCAGCAGCCTGAGGGGAGCTGTGATCTCATGTAACCACAAGTGATTTTCAGAGCTCTACTATTCTGGATTACAGGGTCTTTCTTTCCATGCTTCTCACCAGCCCCACACACAGCAGCCTTTAAGAGCCAGTTACGCTCTTGACTCCCCTCCTATCAAATCAGTGTGCAGGGTGCTGGCTAAGATCAGGGATCACAAACTTCCTCCTCTCTAGCAGAAAAACTGTGGGTGCCCAGCAAAGCAGCACTGGATATGCTGGCACTGACTGTGTTTGCCACCATGTAAGAACTGCTGTTGACTGCAGTTCACCCAGTGTAGTTTATTTAGCATCTCCAGCTTTGTTTCAAATAAGCACACATGCAGATGAAATTATCCCTGCTTTCCAAAAGACAGATAAAAAACTCTATCTATGCCTTGTGGAAGAGGATGGGAGTTTTAACCAACCCTGAAGCAGAAGTACTCCATAGAGACAACATTATGTGGGAAAGGGGAATCAATTTTCACTAACCTCTCTTCCACTGTCATGATACTTTGCAATTTTCAGTGCAACCTCTGATATCAGATGCATTCTCAAGAGTCATGAGAATTGTCAGTGCAAATATATTTAGCCATATCCCTTTGGGTAGGTGGGGGAGGAAAGAAACCCCTAAATAGCTATAAGATAACAATTACTGCAAACATATTTGCTTAGAGAAAGTTTAGTCAGAGTTCAAAGTCCTTGGCAGCTGGATGGCCAACGGCCAGCTTCTTCTCAAGCTGTCCCTACAAACCTCTATTCTTTGAGGAGCATGCTCAGAAGAGAAACCCCTCTGCTCTCCATAGGTCTTCTCCATATGCTCTAAGAACTCCTCAGTCTAAAAGAAATGCTTAAATAAATGGCAAATTACTAAGACATCTCTTCCCTCTTTAACAAAAAACCCCAAAAGTCAGATCCAAGCCCTCCACGATAGAAACCATGTTTTAAATAGGAGAAGGGAAATTCTCGCTATTCATAACATTGCAAAGGAATCAGAAAGTTCACAGCTCTACCAAATGAGTGAAAATGCCCTGGCTTTCATTCAACTCCACTGTTAGTGGGAGTGAGGAGAAATCTCCCACACAGCCACAGGAGAAAACTGTGGGATTCGGACTGGAAAAGTAGCAGGGGGAGGATGTGAACACTGTTAAAAATAAAACTTATCAGACAACAATTGAATCGTGAGAATGTTATCTGGTTCAACAGGAGCGTGAAAACAAATAGGCATTTCAAGAAGAGGGTCACTAGCAAGGTAAATAACTTCAAAATAGCAGGAAGTGACCAAAGAAATGTGCCAAGCCGAGGGCAGTAAAGAAAAGGTCTCTCCAACAGCAGAAGACAGTCGTGGATACAGATTCCAGTGTCACCCTACATGCAGCTGCATGGCATTGCACCCACCCATTGCATCCCTGGCCACAGTAAGACACAAGACAGAAGAGATTTGCACAGGACAATGTTTAACA
This sequence comes from Pachycephala philippinensis, assembly GCA_013397055.1. Taxonomy (NCBI): domain Eukaryota; kingdom Metazoa; phylum Chordata; class Aves; order Passeriformes; genus Pachycephala; species Pachycephala philippinensis. The sequence continues at coordinate 1,042,865 of VWZT01006512.1, forward strand.
TGACCCAGTGTTTATTGACTCCTGCTACATTTTTTTTAATAGTAACAGGAACACAGAATGTGATGTGTGGTAAAATACTACTAGGGGTTTCTATATGAATCCAATGCAAAGTGCCAGCATTGTTGACCAGCATACAACCTGACAAGAGAAGATGTAGTCATAACTCACTCTCAGATATCTGCTGGGAGTACATCACAGTCAAAGGAGAACTAGTCATTTGCCTGCAAATAGACACATTTTCTTCTAGATGCAAGTGGTGTTAGAGCCAGCTATTTTGCAACAACAAGAAATACATATAATATATTCCAACATTTTAAAAAACACAAAGGACTAAAACTGTTTAAAAATAGAAGGGAAAAAAAAGAGTGGATCTTTTTAGACACTGTTTTTTAGAAGTCATTCTTCATAGAACCAGAAGTAATCTAGAGAAAAAGATTTATTAGAGGCTACTTTGCTCAAAAGGCCAGTGGTCACAGGTTTAAGAATAAAAATAGTCTCTTGACTTTCAGCACTCTCTCCTGGCCTTTTTTCCTCCCTACACAACAAAAACCTCTTGTTGAAAATTGCGGCTTAGTGGCTCTGCACATTTTTCCCACACAATTGAAAAGGCAACCATGTTTTTTAAAGAGCCATCAAAAACTTGCATGACATGCACATGCAGCATGAAACATCTTCACAGATATGAATGATGAAGGCACATTATCTAAAGGTTAAAAAAAAACCCAAATTTTTGGGGGATTCAAAGTTAAATGACTTAGAGAAAGCACTCCTTTTCACAACTGGCTGACAAGTTCTGTTTAGCCATTTGATTCAGTTTGCTACGAAGACAAAACACAAGGAAAAAGCCTCTTTGAAGTACCCTCCCTACTGCAGCAGCATGTTTCCCTCACACAGACAGACAATTTCATTCTTACAGAGCAGTTTGCAACAATTCTAGAGGCAGGCAAGAGAAATCTATGTAGGAAACATCACACCTGTGTATTCCTACATGACCAACACCCCCCACACCCCAACCCCTACTAAACTACAGCTTCTTCAAGGAGATCATCCCACTGGGAACAGAGTAGAGATCTGAAACAGCAGACTGAGGAATTGGTTTCAAGACCCCAAGCCCTCAACTTTTTTTTGCACTTGATTATAATAAAGACAACACTCTCTGCCACAGAACAATTGCTTTGTCTTCTGTATGTATAATATAGATGAGGAAGATATTGGCTAAAAATGAAAATATGTACTGTATTTACAATAAATGCAACTACTCTGCTCCATGCTGCATCCACCACACATGTTGCTGACCACTGCAGAAACCTGGTGGTAGCAACAGTGATAACTGTAGTACCTTCCCTTTTCAGCCCTTACACAAAGCTTTTCCCCTTCCACCACACTGTTTTTCCACTGCTCCAGGCTCCAGTAAGATGTGTACTAACAATGCTTTCTAGTTCATTTTTAAGGTTACAGTTTCTAGAAGAAAAGCAATATTTGCTCTGCTCTGTTTTATCTGGTTTTCCTCCTTTTAAAATCATGTAGGAGTTTCAAATTTACGCACCAGTATCAACTTTGCTCAGTAATACAACCGGTTGTATTCCATCACCTTCTCTAAACAGTAATCCTGTTGGCCCTCTTTTCTAACACCTCTCACATTTCAAAGGGTTACCTCTCACTCTCGAGGAAGAGCCCAAACTCTTTTGCGTCCCACATGGACATTTCAGAATGAGAAATTCAAGTTATCACTAAGTTTCCTTCAAGTCTCTGGTGTGTTACTTAGAAGCAACTGTAGTAGAATAATGTTTTTCCTAACATTAAAGGACATTTATCATATTCTTTGTCTTTTTCTAGTCTTGAGCTGTAAAAGTATTTGTCACACATATTTGTTCCCTCATATTCCTCTCTTAAGGTGCACAGTGGTCAGGCCTGTAAGACCATAGCTGGATCTCTGGGGGAAGCCAGAGAGAATAAGGGTTTCTCAACACTACTGTATTTACATTCAGCATTCATGGGAAGGCTGAAGGATGCTCAGCTTTTTTTTTTGCCTTTAAGATACAAAACTGCTTTAAAAAACACTCAATTTTCTATTATCATTTTTTATGTCATGAAAGTTATTTCTTTTCTGTCCTATGCGGCTGTTACCTTTCTGTCACTGATGTTTAATAGTTGCCATTGCACACTACTTTTCCATTCCCTAGCTCAAGTGCAGCCCCATCACAGCACGACAAGCCAGCGCAGCCTGGGGAAGCAGTGCAGGGTGGTTCAGACAGACCACCTTCATCAGCACGGGCAGGTGGCACAGGAAAATATGGGACACTGAAGGGGGCATCTATTTGGAACATTTAATGGGGTCTGACATACACACTGACAACATGAGATAAAAATGAATGCAAGTGAGTATATTAGGTTGAGAGCGTTTAGTGTGAGTGACAAATGCATCCACTGCCAGCTCCCAGCTTCATTAAGAGCTATTCTGAACTGCATAGTAAGTGCTAGTTGTAGAAGATTAGACAGATTGGAGATAGGTCACCAGTTACTCATTGAGTCTAATAAGTTTAAAAAAATAATGGAGAAAAAAACGTGTGCTTTGCCATTGAATAACTCTCATCTCACAGCCTGGGAACAGCAGTAGTAGTTACCTGGCATAACAGATCAATTGAAACGGAATTGCAGTTTCATTCAAATTACATATGCATGCAAAATTAAACAAGTGTGTTCACTAAGAATATGCAGCATAAAAATCAAGTCTAAGTTACCGATTATTTATCATATATTTGTCAGACTGCCAGACATATCTTTTCCTTTCAGATTCATATCTATGTCACACAGAACATAGCAGATGGAGAAGTCACAAAGCAAACACTTCTCTACGTATCATTGGCCTTAAAGGCCAATGCATTGTGTGCCATAAGCCTTCCAAGTTTACCAGACTTTTGGGAGAAAACAGCTGCTTTACCAAACTGTGAAAATAGAAAACATACAACCCATCCTGCTCAAAACAGAAGAAAAATGGTTTTATAAAGTTGTGAACAGATACATAACTACTTTCCCCTCGGTCCTGGGACAGAAAGGGCAGTACAACTGCACAGCTAGAACATGCCTCTCAAAAAGCAAACAAAATTCAGAAAATGCAATGACTGTGTAGACAAAAATCTGGGAAGTCATGTTATTGAAGAGTTGAACCAATGTTCCGCACAGCAAAATGATGAACAGTACATTAACAAGTCCATTTGGGACAGACCATAAAATGACACTCCCCAAATATCCAGTTTAATTTCCCATGTCCACTATCGCTCTGTGCCCATTAGCAGTCTGCCATTGATTTTAAACTTGCAAAGCTTCTTCCCATTGAACTAGAATTTTTTTCCCCATAAAGTGCAAATAAGACTCAGGTTTTTACCACTCGTTCCAATGACCATTATCTTAGTTACAAGAGTGATCAAAAGCCAGTTGGCTGAGCCACTACCACGAGGCTTAGTGATACTCTTTTTTTTTTTAAACCCTGGTTATTTTTTCCAGCAAAAGGCAAAGAGCAAACAAGTCTTTCTTCTACCAGATGCAGCATGACAGGAGGCTGCCTTAAGTACCATCAGCATAAGATGCACACGCTAGACACAACCAGTGCATTCTTGTGCATAAAAACGATTTGCTCTTATTTGCTGGAAATGGAAGTCATCTTTGGGATCTTATTTCCTCTCAAAGAGTTCATGAACAGTTGATTAGTCTTCATTAAGAGGTGCTTCTCTCTTCCTTGCATCTACATCAAAAAGAATAAAAAGCAAGAAGTGGTTAAACCAGGGGGTTCTGACTATATTCATCTGAACACTCAGAAACAGAAAAATGTTGGTTTGTTTTCAATGGACAATGCTTTCCATTTCAGAATCATGGCATGAATCCACTATGTGGACTGAACTGCTATTTGATACCACAGCACGTTAACAAGGACAATCACACAAAGGTCTTGTACATTTGTCATGTTGAAAGATAACTCTTCAACTCTTCAAGTTGAAGATGACTCACTCTATACTTAAGTAGCCCAGTAAACTTTGAGACCCCAGATCAGTGATACTTTCCCCCACTGCCTCTTGGCCCCTTTTTCATGATCCTCTTTAAGGATGAAACCAATATTTGCTTTGCATACAAGCTACAGAGATGACAACAGTCTGTTCTGAAAATCATTTGACTAATTACAACTTTGCCCAGCTGCACACATTTTAAAAAAGACAAGTGCTCTCCACACTGTATTTTGAGGAACCGCCTGAGACAAACCCTGAAGACCAGATCTTAAACTGCTCTGAACAGCAAACCTTTGGTCATGGTCCCAGGTAGGGTGTTGGGACACATCTGGACAACTCAGTCCATAACTCATATGCCATTACTACACTAGCAGGCAGTGCGGCTGCCATTAGAAAGCTGGGTCACCTCTTTGTGGGCTTCTGCCTTTTATTAATATAGAAGACAGACCCCATTCATCCAGAACATTTAGAGAACACAATTATTAAACTGTCTGTGAAAGTCTCATGATTTTGTGTTACACAAAATTTGGAGGAGGCAAAATATACCTCCCAAATAACAAAAGAAGAGCTGACTCCCTGTGACTGGAGTAGCCACCTGGGGTAGGAAAAGAATCTCAGTCATTTGGGACTCAAATCACAAACCGTCTTTCCCATTTTCCCCATTTTGTTCATCAGGGATTCTAGGGCCAGGCCTGAATATTCTGTGACAACTTCTCCACTTTGCATAAAATAACTGACTAGCAATTAGAGGTAAAAAAGCTTTCTAAAAATGCATTACATATGCTTGTAGCTACAGAATCACTCCTGTTCTGTCTCTGACTTTAGAAATATCAAAATGCATTAAATTCTTTCTGGTGAACATTTATAAAAAAATCATACCGGTTAAGTTTCTGAACTTCTTTTTGGCTTCTGCTCTTTCTTCGGCATCAAAATACCACACGGTCATGGCATATCTATAAAAGAAAGAAACCTTGCATTTGTTTCCACTTTTGGTATTAAAATAGAGCACTGGAGTTTCATGCTCATGGAGAAAGCAAAAAACAAAACTGGATTAATAGAGACTGAAAAAATAGGATGAAAATGACACATCTTTATAGGCAAACAAAGACAGCATTTTAGTGTGTATTTTAACAAGTCAGATAGAGATATAGGTGAGAATTTCTGCTGGAGGCACAAAAGAGAGCACAGCCCCTGGTAACAGAGGGCAGAAGTAGCTTCCAGACCTTTGCATGTTTTTCTGTTCTGGGACGCCTGTAGGCAGCTTGGGGGCTGCCCTGCGTCACATCAGCTTTTCACAGCCTGCTGACAGATGGTAGTCCCAACAATCCCTATAGTGTTCCAAGGGCAAAAGAATAACCCAGCACCTCCCAGCTAAATAGCTATGCCTGGCTTGGAAGATTTCTTCCGTCAATGGTTAAGGGCCTTTTTTTCCATCACACAAGGAAACGTATCATTCAAGCTTGCTTCTCCTTATTTAACGAGAAAACTCCCAGTGACTCAAAACCAGAAAATTCACTCAAAATCTGTCTATTTTTTATGCACATGTATTTAAACACAAAGGCCACGATTTTGAATATAAAGATTGGTAGAAGAGGTGCTTTGGGTTTTTCCTAGCCAAATACCAATACCAAATATGCTACTTACCTAGTTGCATAAGAAGGCTGGACTTCATGTGGGTTCCTTCGATCTGACCAAAAAAAGAGTAATCGGTCAAAAATCGGCTCAACATCTGCTACATAGGACTTTCCTTCTGGGAATATTCGAAGAATCCCACCATGCAGCTGAAAGAAAAGGAAAGATTGCTTTTTGCACATATAAACAGCCACGTTCACGTGAAAAGTGACTTATTTCTCCCTCCTCAACACCTAACAAATGGGGAATAAACATCTAATGATAAACATGGCAGCTATGTGACGACACTGGAAAACCTTACTGTGTCTCTTGGCCACTTTGATTGTCCCAAACCGTTTCTAATGTTTCGGCATAAGCTTCTGTCTAAATTAAATGAACCAAGATAAAGGTAACACCAGCCCTGCAGCAAACACTGACTGACTGGGAAACTTCTGAGCTTCCAGTCACATCTCTAGAACCAGTGAATACCACAGAGCTGCTCCACCTGACCAGTCTGAGATGAGGCTACAAACAATTGTTAGATACTGCTTATGCTATTTCAGAACCTGCATCTGATCATTTCGGAATCAACTCTTACACCTTGGGAAGAGTGAAGTCTGTTCTATTGTTAGATTTGTAAAACATCTCAAATGCATTACAGCTCCCAGCCACCATTTTCCCTACTTATAACACAGCCTGGTTTCTCTACCATATAATTTCTGTCTTTCCACATGCCACGAGTTTCAGGAAAAGGTCTTGTGATCTGCACACAGTCTAGAAACTTAAAAAGATGAAGGTGAATCCTGCCTCCTCCTGCTTCTGGTTAGAGGGTTCTTTGGAGACTTTTCAGGGAAGATCCTGTCAATGCACCACTGACCTGATGTGGTACCTCCATGCCACACGCAGACCTCAGTGAGAAGCTATTAAGTCAGGTTTAAAGCCACATGGTTGCTTTCAAAGCCCAGTATGATTATACTCTTCTATTGCATCTCCTCCAGCATACACTTACATAAAATCACCCTCACATCTACATAATAAACTCCAGCAGTGTCCTGGATTTCAGTTAGCTTTTCTTAGTGCTCACCTGAGTGCCTCCGCACTATTTGGATAAGGGTGCAATGCACAAAATAAATTGGATATTTGCATTTCCTCCCACACCTCCTCCTTCATTTTATTACATTGAGATGTTTCACCATCATACTCTCGGTAAAGGGAGTGCTTTTCTGCAATACTGCATTTTGCAATGGCATTGCCTCTATATCTGAACTCACTTATAGGGGTTCATAGTATTTATATGTGCTTAAAGAGCATATTGGCCTAAAAAGAGGTTAGAGAAGCAAAAAACATTGGACAATTTTCAATAGACAACCCCAGTGAATGGTCTGTGCTGCATTATGACAACAGACTTGCAAAGAGACATCCTGCAATTTTACAAACCCTTCTTTTGTTTCTAATTTAAAGGTATGGCACATTCAAGGCTGACTTAACTGCCTTACAGTAATATAGGCAGAAACAAGAGCTCCATCCTGTCAAGAGACCCAGTGGTGGAATCAAACCATGTGTTTGTTCCTCTTACTAAGCCCCATTGCTTCATAAATAAGAAAAGGGAATTGCCTGAGTATCTTCTGCAGGTTAGCCTGAAGTATCAAGAATGATAAAGTCACAAATTTGGGCTGTCATTTTACTCTGCTCCCAGAATCCACTTACTCTGTAGTGAATTGATTTTTTTTTCTACTGTTTCTTCTAAACAAAGTGCTAAGAGCATGCAGCCCAGTGCTTATAGCTTTATTTTATAGCAACAAAACAGTATGTGTGTAGGATGGGAGAGAGGATGATAAGGAAACAGTTCAGATTCTTTCTTCCAAAGGATTGCCAAAAACCCCCAGGAAAAAAAAAAAAAAAAAAAAAAGAAGAGATGAAGAATGGACCAGCAGTTCAGAAGTTCATCAGAGTTCACAGAAACAACAGACAGCTCCAAAGCTATGTTTCCAAAGTAGTTTTTCCTTCCTGTTCAACCCCACGGCTTACTCACCTTGGAATCCCAATTCTTATTCAGATAATAAATACAGGTAATGCAGCGCCCGTCGCCATTTGGATTGTCCACATGACGAACATACCCAGTTCCATTTCCAGGATAGCAAGCAACCATAGCCTGAAAGATACAGATTGTAAAATAATTAATTCTACAAGATGCCTACCTTCAGTTTTAATTTGCTAAGCATCCTCCCACCACCAGTTTGGCTCAGTATTTTTCAGATGATCAATCCTAAATGTAGAGCAGATACCACCTGAAGGTATCTTTGCACAAGCTTCTTTCACAGGACAGCTCAGCCAGTGTGAAATTCCAAACTGGAAAATAAATACCCTTCATAATTCACAATATAGACACTAAAATAAAAGGAAAAAAATTAATTAAACTAAAGCACTAGTATGTATGGTACAAGCTTGTCATTTACAAGCTACGTGACTTTGAGGCAGTTTCAGCTGAAATTTGCTTGGGTTTCTACAGATAAGCAGTCATTGCAAAACTAATTTTCCAGTCATAATGAAAGTAGAAAGCAATCTCAGGATGTCATGCTTTTCTACCACCATCCTCCTCTATTCGTATCATCCAGTCGTTGTCATATGCACCCCTATGTCCAACTCAAAGTGGGGGTCCCCAGGAGGTGTGGGTAAAAGTCCATAGAGCAAAGTCTGCAAAAAGCTGCAACTCCTTTGTGCTGTGTTTGCACAGGGCAGTGCATGTTTGCTTTCATGGACTGAGCCACAGAACTAACCAAACAGCCTTCAGAGCATACTTCTCTCTTTGATCATCTTCAGACTTGCTGATACAATCGCTTAATTCATGGTTTAAATTTCACCTTGACTGATGAGATAAGCCTAACATGAATTACTCCAAACCACATGACAATCAACAGGTCTTAAAAGGTTTTTTACAGCAAAAACATATTAAACTTAGTTGACATGATTAGCAGCCTAAGCAGGATGCAGGGAAGAGCAGGTGTGACTGCTGGTAAGGTACTAGATCTTTGTCTCAGTCACTCTTCACCGCTGGGGCTACTTGGTAGTGATACCAATCACCACTAAAGCTGTTGCAATAGAAGTCTTGTTCCCACTCCTCTGAGATCTCCAGATTGCTAGCCAGTATTACAAGCAAGAGCGATAGGAAATGGTGGACTAAATTCAGCTGGAAAACTGCAGATAGTGGTCAGATGTGGTTTCCACAGAGATGAGGAGAGAGCAATAATCACTCCTCAATCTGTGTGCTGTGCTCCCATAAGTAAGTTGTGCAGGAAGCACACCGTAGGCTCATGCTCAGCTCCCTGTCCACCAGGACAACCTGAGGGGTCCAAGGCTCCCCTGGGGAGCAGAGCTGCTGGCAGGCCCCAGCCTGTACTCCTGCAAGGGGCTCTTCCTTCCCAGGGGCAGGAGTCGGATTTGCCCATGTTTAATCTCATAAGGTTCCTGTTGGCCTGTTTCCCTAGTCCAGCTGGGTTCCTTCTGGTGGCAGCCTTGCCCTCAGGGGAATCAACAGGTCCCCCTCAGTTTGGTGTCTTCTGCACAGCTGAAGAGAGTGCACTCTGCCATCTGCTTCAGGCTACTGATAAATAAAGGTGTTTAACACGACAGGTCCCATGACAGATCCCTGTGGTGCTCCAGTTGGTAGCAGCCTCCAGGTATAACATGTCTGATTGACCACAACCCTCCAAGTCCAACCATCCAATCAGTTTTTTACCCATCTAGTTTTCCATCCATTCAGACCACAAAATCCTAACTTTGGATATAGCAGTATTTTACACACCTGTCCCACAGAATGAGGATATGACTGTGCACTATTTGCATGACCTGCCTCAATGATCTGACATGCACAGTTGATAATGTAATTGATAGTTGGAGATTGACAGTATAGGCTTTACTAAGAGCAATTTAAGTTTTTATCTAGGAACTCCAGAAGTCTTGTTTTCTTCTTCCAAGCACTCGCCAAAGCCATGCTGCTCTCATGGGACATGACCAGGTACAGTATAGCACATGCTGGTTTAACCACCAAGGAAATTTTACTGTGCCAACAAACACCAGCACAGAAACTACTGCCAGCCAGCGCAGTAGATCCCTTGAACCCTCTGCTACCAAGACCAAAATCTATCCACAGGAGTCAGCCATGTATGAATTAACTCTCCTCCTCTCAACAAGCACCAGAACAGTACCTGCAGGCAGCAGTAAGTCACCAGGGCCCGCTCTCCACACCTCAGGCCATAGATGCCTAGAGACTAGTGGCCTGCAGGGTCAGGAGATTATGCTAAACAAAAGCAAGTACTTTTAATTCCAAACATAAGCCCTCTCCCATCACACCTGGCAGTTAGGTAGACACCTTGCTGTAGATCCTGTCTGCTCTGTTGTCATTCTGCTATTACAAATGGCTCCAGAGCTGCACTACATTTCACTATCAGCCTGATAATAGCAGTAAGGGCCAGCCTACAGCTTAGTGCTTGAAACAAGTTTGTTGAGGGCATAAGTCTGGTGGAAACCACAAGTCAGCTGTATGTACAATGAAAAAATGGCCTGAGGGAGCTGTGCCCTCACTGATGAGGATAACCCACCTTGTGCATTCCCCCCATCCAGGCTGCTAGCACAGCACCTCATGCACGGGCACCTTCACGAATCTCATGCACAGTGAGCTGCATTAAGTCTACCAATTAAAATAGTAACTTTTTGCAAAATGGGATCCTCATACACTGGGAAACATGACCCTGGTGCCCCTGAAGCCACTCCATCACTCCCCTCCTCAACTGAGCAGGGGAAAGAAAATGTACCGAAAGGCTTGTGGGCTGATAAGGATAGGGAGACATCACTCACCAGTTACTGTCACAGGCAGAACAGATAAACCTGGGGAAACTAGTTTAATTTATTGCCAATCAAATCAGAGTAGGATAATGAAAAATAAAACCAAACCTTACGACACCTTCCCCATACTTCTCCCTTCTTCTCAGGCTCAACTTCACTCCCAAGTTCTCTACTTGGCCAGCAGTGGGTCCGTCTTGTAGCTGGCTGGCATTGGCTCTGTCGGACATGGGGGAAGCTTCTGGCAGCTTCTCACAAAAGCAACCCTGGTAGCCTCTCAGCTACCAAAACCTTGCCCTGCAAGCCCAACACATCCTGAGAGCTGAGAGTGAAAAGGAGAGGGGGCAGCAGTTCCGACAGTCGGGCAGGGAGGAGGGCAGTGCCGGGGAGCTGGATGCAGTACAGCTGCTGCCAAGGGCATGGGCACCTACAGCACCAGCGAGGCCCAGCCCGGCAGGGCTCTGCCAACCACACTAGAGGGATGATGCAAGATGGGAACACAACTTTGCTGACTGATAATACCTCGTTTTTAAGTCAATGTACAACACAAAATTCTGGCAGCCTGAAGTCTCTCTTCAGAGAGTAGACATTACTCCAAGATTACTGAACTGCCTAAAAATCAATCCAATATTACTACTATTTTTAATGTCACGAACAAAAAGCTACTGAACAACAGACTGAAGGGCAGATCCTTAAAGGAATTTAGGTGCTTTATTTACTATGGAAATCTGGGCAAAAGGCCAGAGTTTTCCCTGGCCTCCCCCACGTAGTATGTTCTCTTAGCAGAACATGTGCTTTGTCTCCAACATTGATGCATAATTTATTTATTTAGAGGTGCACCTTTTGCAACTGAAACACTCAGTCCCTGGAGAATAAGTGGAACAATTCCCACAGAATCCTAAAGCACTGGCCACACTATAGCTTAACTTTCAGAAAGGCAAAGAGAAAAAAGTTTTTTAGTAGCAGCAGTGAAAGAAGAAAAGCAGAAGTGAAATATCCTTTTTCCTGGCACAGCGAATATTTGAATGAAACTTTAAACAATGAAGGGAAATCATTCTGGTCCTCCTAGAGACTGTTGAAACGATATCAAGCTTTATCAGAGCACTGGCTGGAGCAGCTCCAGAGCAGATCAAGCTGGCCTCAGCAGGGATTCCAGCTGTTAGCAGTACTTTTGGATTCATTTAAAGTCAACAAGAAACAGGAGATGAGATGCGTGACCCAGACTTAATTTAGGTAATTTGTGAACACTGGTATTTGCCAGTTTAGTGCACGGTCTAGCTACAAAAGCCAGAGGCTCGATAACAATAATCAAACCATTTACCAGGTGTGCACGTGGAGTGTTAGTAAAAATGTTTCCTATACTTTTATCTATTGTGTCCAGAAGAGCACACTCCATTTTTGAAAGCACTCCTCCCTTCATTAACCAACTCCAAACCTAAACTAATCAAACTAACTACAGCAGGCAGTAATGAGCAGGAATGTACCTCACTTTCTTTTTCAATACAATCTATGACAATGGCTGTTGGTTGGATTAACTTCCCAGTGTAAGCACTCAGAATATTTCTGCAACACTCCCCTTTTCTAAGTTAACAAGAAGAGTTTGTCTTACACAACAGCTGAATAGTTAAAAACTGATACCCGGATGCATGCCTTTGGAGTCACACATACACACCACCATTTGAAGACCAACGCGCTGCTAGTCTAGTCAACAGTCATAAATTAAACCCTACAAAACTTGGAAAATAAAAAGCAGATCACCAAGTCTAAAGTTTCTGCCCTGTTATTTTCAGGGGTGTTAGCTTTCCCAAGAGGGTGCAAATCAACCACAAGTTAAACAAGCAGCAACTACCAGCTTTAGTAAGGACCCAGGAATCATCAGTAAATTCCACATTGCACAGAAGCTTGCAGAAGTAAGTTATCTATCACTCAGTCTAAGTATTACACTCAAGTCAGCCAGAGAAATCTGCAAGTCAAACTGTAAGACACTAGCAAAGTGAAGGCAGATAAAAAACAACTGTTCCATTGAGAGGATTTTTCCCTGCCTCCCAGTGCTTCTAGCAAGGAGAAAAACAAATTCTCTTAGCTGATGGCCAGGATCATGCTGTGAGACATGATTCACAAAATAAGCAATGCTAGAGCAGCCTGATACTTGGAACAAAACATTTCAGAAAATATCTCAGACAGAAGATGCTTGTAAGTGGAAATGAACAGTGCTTAATAGGAAGAAGTGGTGACACCTGGTCAGAAGAAGCTGCTCTCGGTGCCCACTAGCACTAAGCCAGGCCCCAGTGCACTCCCAGTGCAGACTGTATGGATGGTACTGTAACCCCATACTAATCCTGTATTTTTCACTCAGAATTAGTATGATCTTTGCAACCAGCAGAGAAAATCCTGACCTGTGTAACTCAATCCTGCCAACAGCAACCACCCTTGCAGATTAAGCTAAAGACTCCACAATATGCTTTTCTATTCTCTGTACCAGATTTATATGGTATATTGCGGAACAGCAGCTACTTTTGATCCCTATTGTAGATCATCTCTGTGTACAGCTTGGACATCAAGCAGTTAAATTTAGAAATTACTAGTAAAGTTAGCTGAAAGGTTCTATATAGGCATAAAGCAATGCTGATCTACAGTATCACTATGACAGTTGTCTAGAAAACCAAGGTATTAATAAGAATTAACAGTGCTGTAGCCACTGCAGCTTTCACATATATTTTTATTTGGCTGCACAATCCCCAAATTTCAGCCCAGTATGTGGTTCTCAGTTCTGAACTTGAGGGCAAGCAAAAATCACTTTGACCAGTCCTCTAGGAAATGAGGACTACCAGGGTTCACTTGATTGTCTTAGTTCTGATTGCATATTGTGCTCAACCTGATTCTAGTTCATAGATGTGCACAGTCTTTACACCCAGAAAGGGAAAGGCAGCCAGCATGCTCTACATTAAAAGAACATGAGTAGTCTGACATTTCATGATGAAGGACAAGAGATTCTCAGCTGAGGCTTGACTGACACACAAACACTATGGGGTGTTTCTTAAGTAATTTCTTATTGCACCCTAGTGTTTTCTGCCACATAGCTTACAATGGTTAAGTATAAAATATCAATTAACATTATTTAATATTAGTTTGTTTGAATTAATTAAAGTTAAAATACCCAACTGTTATAATGAAGCATGAACTGGGAACACTGGTCTAACTTAATACTCAACAGAGATGGGAAGAAAATTATGTTAAAACACCAACAAATGAGAGACATTAGCTTAGTGCCTGTTGGAAAAGGACTCACCAGTTCCAAGAGGGAGTAAAACTCTGCTCACATCAGTCAAGCAACACATGAAATGGGCTTCAGTGGCAGTACTGCATGAGAAACTGGTCCCTCATTTCCTCACCATAACTTGGTTACCAATCTTCAATCAAACAGTTACTTGTAACTGTATAAAAAAAAAATCCTGTTTCCATAGATAGCATTTTAGCCAGGTGGTCTGGTACTTGCTTCTCCTTGCTTACATGCAAGCTTGATCATCAGATTCAGATCTTCCACGAGCTGAAACCTCATCTCTCCCCTTTTTATTTTATTTAGTCTTTTGCATGCACCATTGTAGCTTGCTTGTTGTTTGCAGGTACATAAAGGCACTTTTAAAAAAAAAATTTTGAGGAACAGCCTCAGCGTAGGAATTGTGGAAAAGACTTTCTCTCATCTGCAAGAAAAAGATGCTAAGACACTGGTTTATTTTTGCTTTCCAACCAAAAGTTTATTATTACTTGATAATATTCTAATTACTCTAAGATGGAAAACTGTTCCTGCTTGTTAAATTTTTTCTAAGAACTAAGGGTAGAAATAAAGAGCTACCCATGAAAGCTCTGTTCATGGATTATCACCATGCCACACAGCTGTTGATGACTGGCATGTTATCTAGTTGTAGCTCAAGGAGCCCCTAATAAGCTTTCAAATCTTATGGAATGTGTCTGTAAGGAAGCCAGATCACAGATTGATGCTGCTTTAAAAATGAGCTCCCTGTTAAATGAATCTGTGATGGGGTTTAGGAAACTTTCCTAATTATTGGCAACAAAATTTAGTTTTTCATAGCCTATTAATATGAAGGACTGTTTCAGCCTGTGACTACTTTTTTTTATTTTTCTTAACACACACTTAGAAATAAATCTGGATGCCCTTCAAGCTGGCTGCCAGAGCAGTGCCACTGTGAAATGGGAAGGCAGGAAACAGCCTTGCCTCGTGTAGGCAGTGGCCATCTGCAACTGTCAAGAGAATAGGGAGCATTTGCAGACCAGCCTTTGGAGACAGCGGTGGGTTCTGTTGAGCTGTCCCCATTGCTGGCTACTTCATGAGATCCTACAGGATCCTAAAGTCAAAGGGCAATTCAGGAAACTCTGAAAGGATTTGACCATGGAAGAAGTTCTCCAGGCTTTCAAGGAGAGAAATCTGACTTGTGGATTCCTGGGCAAAAGAGTCCCAGGCATTTATCTACCACTGTATACAGTCTACATTGCTCACATTTTTCAAAAAGCCAAGTAAACTAACACTGTTTTCAGACCACCACCCAAATTCTCTGTATTCAGCCTCTGGGCACGGCAAGGAGAAAACAGAACACTGAAAGTTAAGGAAACAAATCTGAAACTGCCATAGGAACACAACTGTCCTTGCAGTGAATATCTTTGCCTGTTGTAATAATTAAAAGAATTAACCTCCTTTCTTGTATGCTTAATTAATCTACATATGTTTGTGCGCATGTCAATTAACACTTTTCTCCAGCACTTCAAGTGCTTCTCTCATCTTCTGCAAATGCAACATCAGGTAAGATTTTTATTTGACATCCTCCTCTGACCTAGAACTAGGTTTTGGTCTGTGATGTTACTGGGTCGTTGTGCCGTGCACGCACACAGCGGCAGTACCGCTCCAGAAGCGATTAGCGTGCTGTGAAGAGCAGGCATACCATCACGGCAGGACCTGAAATTTAAAAGGCTATTGCCAGTGAATTAGTTCAGTCAAGGATATTCAGATTAAGTCTCCAATTAGCAGCTGTAAACATGCGCAGTGCATCGATGTATCAATAAAGGCTGTTCAGTTTAGAGAGACCGCCCGCCCCTGCGCCTCGGAGCGCTGGCTCGGGGCCAGCGAGATGATGGCTTAACGACAGTGCTACGTGCGGAGCGTGAGGCGATCGGCGATCAAATGCAAACTTTACTCCAGAGTGCACTTCAGAGACAGGCTGCGGAGGGAAGAGGGGAAACCCACACACGCAGCGAGCACACAGGCGCTCAAAGCACTTCTCGGCTCTCGTTCTTACTGGGCTGTCTCTCCCTCCTGCGGCACACACAGCCACGCAAGGCTTATCTCCCACACGTTAAAAAAAAAAAAAAGAATACTGTCTAATTACATTTAGGATTATTTTTGTCTTTTGCTGAAGCCCTCTTTCATCACCCAGAAAACTCTTTCAGTCCTCTCCTCTCCCCAAAGAGCCAAACCTGGCCAAGCTGCACTAATGAGAAAGCATCCCAAGCAATTGATGCAGATGGAGAAAGCATCCCCTGTAATGAGCCCTGGGGGACACCGTGACAAGTACCACCCCCGCAGAAAGGCAAATTCATAAATAAGTGCAAGCTCATTAAGGAAATCTGTAAGGACCGTCCCTGTATGTTCAGTTTCTCAGCAGGGAATAAAAGCCTGGTAACCAGCACAGACATCCTCTGAGGAACATTTCTCATCTGTGGAGTAGAAAGATAATCTCACAGTTCCTGAAATATTCCAGCCTTTCATTCTTCCTCAGCATGCCAGACCTTTTCAGTTCTGCTACTAGTCACCCAGAGGATNGCATATTTTGATGCTCTTGTGGTTGTGCTAAAAAAGGTCAGGAAAGACAACCACAAAATAGGCAAACTTTTTCTGGTGTTGGAGCTGCCTGAGCTGCCAACATCCTTTTCTTATTATTACCCATTTATTTTTAGGCTGTGGGCCGAGGGCAAGTGAGCAACACCACCCACAAGACTTTTATCAGCTCACATTCGGTATGCAACACCTCAAACACTTCCCGCCAGCTCACCGGGGGCAGCCCTGGACATCCTGGCAGGCAGAGCTGATGAAGCAGGTGTGCCAAGGGGACGGGAGGCCCCAGCTGCCAAGAACAGTCCTTCCTTGGGGCCACCACCCAGGACACCTCTTGTGACCCCACATAATCCCACCGCACCAAAGGCAGCGCCACTCTGGGGGAGATGTTTTCCTTTGTCCCCTTTGCTCAGTGAAAAATACCCTCCAGTGCCAGAGAGAAATGCAGGGTTCAGAGAAACACCATCACACTTGGCAGGTACCCCAAATATGCCTTAAGGGTCCTCCCTGTCAGAGCCGTCTGGGCTTCTGAGGCTGCTAAGACATTACTGCGCTGCATAAACAGAGAGATCAACGTTCTCAAGTGCTTGTTATCACAGCAGTAACAACAAATTAATGCTAATTGATGAGACCGGTTATCTCCTATGTTAATTTTGGAAGGAAGCCGTCTCACTCACTACCCACACATCTTTTGCTCACCCATACCTTTATGGAGGACCTTGCCTCGATAACAGTATTCCTGCATAGGATTTTGTGTGAATGAATATTTAAGGGTAAAACCCATTAAAATTATCTATAACAAATTACCATCAGAAATAATTTCTACTATGGTTCAATAGCATGTAGTCTTTACCTCCAAGGCTTTGCCTGCACATAAAGTTGTACTGCTCTGTCTACACGTGCACTTTACAACAGTGCAATCTCTCAGCTGAAGTGGATAGATGTGTATTCAGTGACACACCATCTTCCTGTGCAGGAAGGGAAACAAGGTATTCAGATTCAAGGCAAATTTGTAATATAATAACTATATACCTGTTCTAAGGCTAGGCAATAAAATGTATTGGTAAAAAAACAAATAAATTTCCTAAGTGTTTTAGTGCCTTCATTCTCCACCATCTACACAGTTAGTACCTGCACCACTAAGGTTATGTGTAGACAGACACTCGGCAACTCCGAGCAAAGCCAGCATGCATAGACAGACATGCACACACAACAAACTGACTGCCAGCCTCACGTTTGCACATCTTAAAGATACTCACAAAAGCTCTCAACTCCTGAACAAGGAAGTCTGCTCCTTAACCCAGCTGTGGACAACACTAGATTCTGGATTTGAACATAGGCTGCTGAATTCCCACTTCCCTTTTACTACCGGTCAAGTGCCTCCCACGGATTAATGCTGCCACCACCTGACAGAAGAGACCAGCCTAAAGGCCAGCTGCATTGTGGCCACTGACACGGGCTTCGACTCTCCTGCTGGGACAGTGGCCCTGCACAGGGCCACAGCCATGCCTGACAAGTTTCAGCCTGCTCACACCTACTGCTCTGCTTTGCTGCAGTCCTCCCTGGAGCCTCACCCAGTCATTCCCACCACCACAACTCACTGAAGCAGCAACCCTTAGGAGATTTCTCAAGGCACAGTTCAGGACTGAGTCTTACAGCAATAAGGTTCTATGGCATCTAAGGTAGTTTTTGCAGGAAGCACTGCAACTGTTGAGCAAGGGAGGCAGTCTCTCTGGTGTGAATTCAGGATGTTTCCTGAGGATGCAGAAAGCCTGGAGTGGTCTTTCTAGCTCATTTCCCTTCTTTTTCCTCTTCCTCTCCATAATCTTTCTTCTGGCAGCCAATGTGACAAGAGCGGCATGTAGTCAGAGCCGCCAAGGCTGAGCCAAGCTGGAGGCTGGACAGAGGCTGCTCTCCCAGCTGGTTGGGCAGCCAGAGGAAGCAGCCCTCATCCCTGCCTCTTTCCTGGGATGGAGATGAGAGACAGTGACTGCATAGGCATGACAGGCTGTGGTAAGAGCAGGGGTAAGAAACCACTTGGTGGGGGTCCTGCAGCTGGCTTTGCTAGAGATAGGGGGCACAAATGCATCTCTGTGGTGGGAAACACAGAGGGGGAAGGCAGGACAGATACTTGAGGGGGAGGCTGAGCTGTAGGGTTACATATGCCCACTTAGGTGTGGGGGTCAAGTAGGTACAATGTCTGCCCACAGCTATGGCCACCTTTGGCACAACCAGTGCCTTTTCTAACTCCAGCCAAAACATTGTACTAATACAGCTTATAACTAGCAGCAGTAGCTTCCACAGATGGCAAGCAGTGAAACATGCTTTTAAGCAAGTGCCAGCAATGAAAAAAAAAGGTATTTGTTTCAGTTGCAGACATCCAAGTGTAAAGAAACAAACAAAAAACACACGTCAACTACATTTTTACTCTTGCCAAGAAATTATCAGTGCAAATGTGAGACTGCACTGAGCCTTTAGGTCATCAGTTAAACATCAAGTTATGCACTTAAGTATCTTGGTAAAATGTACAACTTTGACACTTCAGTGTTTGACCACCATGAAATGTTGAATTACACCAAATTTGGCAATGAGGACCAGCATTCACAAATCCTCTCACCACTCCTTCATGAAGAGGAAGTCTGTAAAACAGTTAACCAGGCAGTGACCCTTCCTGTTGGCCTGCTTCAGAGACACCATGCACGTGCTCCATACAACAGATGACAGAGGGCAAGTTAATTTACTTAGGTGGAAACACTGGTGAATATTGTAAAGAACAGAGTTATCAATACATTCTGGGGGACTCTGTCCTGTCTATGCACATCTACTTATCTGACATGGCTTATACATCTTAACAGCAGGACATGTTACAGCATTTATGGCGAAGCTTCTCCTTTTTCCACTTTTCAAACCACTTCTACCAGATTTCCTGTGGGAAATCAGAAGGGGAAGGTGCAGTTACACATACAGTCTTCAGCAGCAAGCACACCACCCTAGGACTGTTAACAACCCACGAACAGGCAAGCTGAGGAATAATTGACACTTCCCCCCCTCCCACCACTTCTTTCATATCTTCTCTCTCAAATTCTCCTGGTTCTGCTCTACTTTTTCTATCCGCACGGTCCAGTGAGGGGCTGTGCAAGATGCTTTCCTCACTCCCTGGAGTCTCAAGGCAGTCAGGAAGCTCCATGCTGACCTCCACCACCGCAAAGGCCACTGTTCTCACACCCCAGGCTTTTCCCATTCAGTATGGCATTCCCCACCAGGCACTGCCCATCTCTCTATGCATTACTGGAATAACTGCTACCATTAATGGTATTAAGGCAAGTTTGCCATCAGACAGTTGCAAAGGTCAGATAAAAATCGTAACTACTACCTATTTCATCAAGTAAGGCTTCTTGCTGCCTCCCAAGAGACCACATAAAAGAGGACCTGCATTTCAAATGTAAGGAAAAAAAATTGCACAAAGACCAGCGATAGCACAAGAAATGCAACTTTTCCTGAGGTTTTCTAAACATATTCTAGCATAGTCTAAGCCAAGCACCAGAAGATGTGCTTCAGGTCCCATTGATCTGAAAGAGCCTTTAAGAAAAAGTAGTTAAGTGAATTGCTGAACTGGAGCCAAAATTTTAAAAACATTTGTCTTATCACTTTGTATAAAAAATTACAGTGCAAGAACACATAAGCAATGATTAATTATATTATGACTTACAGACAGGAAAAATGCAGACATATATCTTGTTTGGATTTTCAGGTCCAGAAAGAAAGCACAGAAAACAGACTATTTATTTTGACCAAAGGATTCACATGAACTAGATAGATACAAGACTCAAAATGGTTTTTTTGTTTTTTTTTTTTTTTTTTNTTTTTTTGCTAGAAAGTAGGATGCAATTCCCTGATGTTTGGCAAAAGACATGGCTACTCTGCCATTTCCAACTGCAAAGCTTTGGACAAACTGTCCTGTTTCCAGTCAATGTAGATAGAGTGCTATGCTGTAGTCCTGTAATTTACACTACTCATTTTTATCTGGGTAGCTAAACATGAACATTTAGTAGGCCTCCATTGAACCTCTACAGTCAGCAAAAATCTCTTGCATTACTTTATTTGTGAAAAATCAGAGCAACAAGTAGGTTGTTTAATCAGCTGCTTTCTACTAAGTGCTTTGCATGTTGGCAGTAAGTTTATTCACCTACTAATCTTATCAAAGCACAATGTCAAGAGAAAAATTACTGTAGTGGAAAAAGCTCCTTTCTGTCACTGAGAGATAGTAGATGCATATGTGTGAGTGATGGAGGGGAAACAGGGCTTACAGCTATCTCCGAATCATTCACAGGAATGATCACGAGTGGTGTGCTGATGGGATGACGTGCCTGTGAACAATTTAAACAGTAGGAGATAGATGATTTACTTGGCATGAGCCTCCTCCATGATCTTACTTCACCTCAGTGACTGAACAGAGACACCTTCTTGCTTTTCTGGCCAACTCTGTCATCTCTTTTCAAACCAATAAAAGGTCTAAACCAAATTGTTATGTAGTGTAATGCATCAGTCAAAATCATCTGTCAAGCCCCACCAAGTTCTGTACCACTGCATCAGTTATTCACCCTGGAGCCCACCACAGCAGCCACCAGCCCTAGGCACAGGTACCAGAAGCAGTTTCCAAAACTCCTCTTCCCAAGAGCTCCTCTACTAATAAACCTTACCAATAAAGCCTTTTCACAGAAGCTGAGGGAGACATGTTGCTGGCAGCTTTCTAACAATGTTGTTTCAGTCTTCAGCGTTGTGACAGAAGGATTATACTCATGACAAATCCAACCCAGGGCTTTAAATTCCCTCAAGCTGGTATGCACACATCCTCCTTCTCCATAGATCTAAAACCAGTAACACTTAACTCCTAGGCTTCCCTTCCTGACCTCAGCCATCCACTGCAAGATGGATGAGTGCTATGGGGCCTGCTGGTGCCAAGGGACCACTTGCCCCTGGCCTGTTACACAACGGGAAAAGTCAATCGAATTGCAAGAGGAGCAGGAAAATGTGAATACCTCAAAGAAACCAAAAAGAAAAAAGTACCTTGTCTTAGTAAGAGTTGTCTTGAAACATTTGATAGAAGTATTGATCTCTTCCAAGTATATCTCATCCAAGTTTGTTCAGCAAACAGCAAAAACTCATCTAATTAAAAATGCATTCATGCTTGGATCATTGAGGTTTTATCTTCTCCCTCCCTCATCCCTTCCACACACATATGGGAAGGACTTGCAGTACTGTTGAACACCACCACCTCAGGAAAAAAAAAAGTTAAAAAAAAAAAAAAAA
>VWZT01006512.1:1077581-1204429 GCA_013397055.1 Pachycephala philippinensis
CACCAGTGCTCTTTCATGTCTTTAATGATGACATAGACAGTGGGATGGAGTGCACTCGGAGCACCTTTGCAGATGACATGAAACAGTGCAGTTGACACAACAGAAGGAAGGGATACCACCCAGGGGAATCTGGACAAACTTGAGAAGCGGGCCCATGAGAAGTTCATGAGATTATCAAGTCCGGGTGCAAGGTACTGTACCTAGGTCAGGGCAATCCCAGTTGTGAGTACAGACTGGGAGAAGAACTCATTGAGAGCAGCCTTGCAGAGAGTGACTTGGGGGGCTTTTGTGGATAAAAGGCTGGACATGAGCCAACAGTGTACATTAACAGCCTTTAAGGCCAACCATATCCCGGGCTGTGTCAAAGGAGGAGTGGTCAGCAGGTTGAGGGAGGTGACTCTGCCCCTCAGCTCTGCCCTCATGAGACCCCACAAGGAGTGCTGGGTCCAGATCTGGAGTCTTCAGCACAAGAGGTACATGGACCTCTTAGAGCAGGCCCAGAGGAGGGGCACGAAGATGATCAGGGGGCTGGAGCACCTCTCTTATGAAGACAGGCTGAGAGAACTGGGAGAAGAGAATGCTCTGGGGAAACCTCATTGTGGCTTTCCAGTACTTAATGAGGGCTTTTAAGAGAGGGAGAGGAATTTTTTATATGGGCAGATAGTGATGGAACAAGGGGGAATGACTTAAACTAAAAGAGAAGAGATTTAGATTGGATGTTAGCAGGAAATTCTTTACTGTGATGGTGCTGAGGCACTGGAACAGGTTGCTAAGAGAAGTTTTGGATGCCCCATCCCTGGAAGTGTTCAAGGCTAGGTTGGATGGGGCTCTGAGCAAGCTGCTCTAGAGGGTGACATCCCTGCCCAGGACAGAGTGTTTGGAACTTCATGATATTTAAGGTGCCTTCCAACCCATGGCATTTTATCATCTATGATAGCTCAGCCGTCATTGGTATCTTCCCTTCCTTTCCAGGCACCCAGCCTGAACAAGTTTTCAGAGTTAGTTAATGTGTGATAAAACTCCCAGGTAGGCTTTGACTAGTCTAAACATCTGCTAAAGATTGCCTTGTTTGTAGTGGGCTGAGTATCTGATGCACCAGTATCTTCCAAATCCTTGTCTTGGGAAAAAACACTCTAAATGTTGTTATGGCTAAGGGGGCTCAGCTAGCTGTCAGCCACAATCAAGTGTTTTATCAAAGTTTTCCTAAAGCACTCTAGGTGTAAAAAAGGCTCTTTGGGAAGTGAGATTTCCAGGTTCCTGATACAATTAAGCACTCCTATCTTGTTCCAGCAGCTCCTAAGGAATGCCAGACCTTAAACTTGCAGCTTTTACTGGCCTGTGGAGCATCTCTTGTAGAGCAATGGATGTTTGTGGCTTGTTGTTAGCTGCCTGAGGAGCTGTGGGGTGGTCCAAACTGTCCTGCAGGGAGTTAGCAAGTGAGCAGAATGCAAGGAGAGCAAAGTTGTTTAGTAAATGCAATTAATGCACAGTCTGACAATATTGCACTAGGCAGTTAATTTTATGGCTATCAAGTATCATAATATCAAGGACTTGGAATTAAGTATGACTATGAGGGAAAAAAAGGCAACTATTGAGAATTTCATTATGTAAACAGAGAAGTAATGTGATAAGTAAACAGCACAAAGAAGGGAAAACAATAAATTTTGAGAGTATAATATTTTTGTAAAACAACATTTCAATGAATTTTAAATTGTTAACATCTTTGTAGGAATCTGAGTGTGCAGATATCCATATGCATATTTCCATGTTTAGAGAGGTTTGTCTTACCTTTTTGATTTGGAGTGATCAGTTAAGAACTATATCCAATGCAAGTACTTATGTTTGAAATAAAATAGAAAATTACCATAGATAACATGATGATTAACTTAAAAGTTACTTCCTGATTAAGTAGATGTTCCTCCCCAGAAACCACATCCCTTTTTCCCAAGTGTATCTCAGTGTTTCTCGAATTAAACAGTAAATCCTGATGACAGAGAAATAAGTCTGCTCCAAATAGTGCATTGTAATAAAATAGAGAATCTGTCCAGGAAAACAATAATCCGTGATCCTTTGATCAGAAGAGTGGAGCCATAGATGTGTTAACTGCATGGCCAAGGATTTCAAGCCAGAGAAATATAACAGTCAGAAACATAAATTTTGACAGACCAGAAATCAAAGTTCCCAATATTAAAGAGATTTCTGCTGATAAAACCAGATCTCAAAATCTTTTTTATGTCTCTTCTTTCTCAAAGATATAACTGATCATTAATGTAGATGAAGGCCAGAAATAAAGTGTTTAAATTTATCTTCCCTGCTGGCTTGCAGTTGTTGAGTTTTCACATTTCTAGTTTTCCCACAGCTTCCAAGGAAAACAAGAAATAAGCATGTGATAGAAACAAAAATCAAAACAAGAGGATATTCGAAGATGGACAATTTTAGGGATCAGACTTTCCACTTTTCCTATTCTACTAGTTA
The DNA here is from genome assembly GCA_013397055.1 of Pachycephala philippinensis. Taxonomy (NCBI): domain Eukaryota; kingdom Metazoa; phylum Chordata; class Aves; order Passeriformes; genus Pachycephala; species Pachycephala philippinensis. Next base: position 1,080,057 of record VWZT01006512.1, read on the forward strand.
ATGAATGAGTAGTCATTTATTATCTGGGTTTTATAATTAAATCTCCATTGTTCAATTGTCAGTACAGGCAAATTTAATTTCTGAGAAATCTCTAGCTGGCAAGAAAAATTATGGTTGACTTTCAGCAGTTACTGAAATGCCAGTAAGATAGTAGAGCTGTCTGGGTTGGGTTGTTGTTGACTTTGCTCTTTGGATGTTTTTTTTTGTGTGTGTGTGTAGTTTGGAGGTTTTTTAAAATTTTTTTAAGTTGCTGAATCAGAGACAACAAAAGACCCTATAAGGGAAGAAAATCAGAATTCTGATTCTTCTTACCTGTTTCGGATCAATGTGAATACAAAAGTAGTCTTCAACGTGGGGGAGTGTGATTTTGCTTTACCTTATTTCATCTCCTTGCCTTTTTATTTAGGAAGTCCTTACCTACTAGTGGAAAATTTTTAAGCAGCTTAGTGAGCATACATTTTAGCTCTCATGCCTTATCTCTCAAGAATTATAGTCCTCCATTTTGTCTTTAGATTGTGATACAAGTTAAACAAACAAACAGAAATCAAGATTTTTTTTTTTAAGTGCCTGAGTGAGAAGTTAAAATGTTTCTAGACTACTTAAGATAATTAAAGCGGTGTGTTTCTACCCTTTTAATCTTATCTTACGAGTTTAGGTGCTTTATACTAATATATAGACTTTTTTTTGTATCAGAAAGAGAATAAATCCCATAAAATAAAAGGCATAATCATTTGATTAAAAATAGAATTAGCATTTTTACATAAAGACTACAATAAAATATTTTGGGTTTGGGTTTCTGTCATACAAAATTAATAAAAATGTAAGCTTTTTCTATATTGCAAGTTTGATGATTAGGAACAGATGCTCAAGGACTTGGACATCTTACCCCATATATAATTACTAGAGCTGTCCTCCTAATCATAGCATGCAAAATTGATCACTTACCATACCTAATTAAAGCAATTTTTCCTCCTAATGCAGAACCATGAAAATACTGTTCCCTAAATTCTCTTCTGAATGGCTTGCTAATAAAATTTACCCAAAAGATTTGTTTTCCTCTCTTAAATTAATTTTTCTAATAAAACTCATCTATTTTGTAGGACATTTGCCAGACGTTACTCTGAGCAGTAGTGCCTAAGTTTTACTTTGTCTGCATAAAACGTAAAATACACATTCATATAAAGTTATAAAATTGATAGTTTATGCATATAAATAGTTGTAGTGCCAGCCTTATAACAAAACTGCAGTTAGTTTGTCCAGTACACAGTTCTAAACGCCCTCATGCCAGGGCATAGGCTTTGATCTATTTAAAATATGTCTTTCTTTTTTTTGTAAATAAAATTAAATTAAAGTCTTGACATTCATGCATTTCTGAGGATCTTGTGGGTGGCTACCTCTTGTACACACATTTGATTTTCTGATAAGCAATTTTATTCTTATAGTAATTTTTTCTGCCTCAAGCACTGATAGCAAGCTACCCAGCCACGTAATAGCAACAAAAATCTATGCTATTGGGTGATTTTCATAAATTAAGAGTTAACAGCAGAAGTCAGCGTAGTTATCAGTCCCACTTGCAGAGCTTTCAGCTCATGTTATCCAAATGCTCTGCTTTTCCTCTTAAACCTGAAAGTCCTTGTCCTGGTGTTTGAACAGTATGCACAAGGCTTTACAATTTCTAACATGGGGCTCCAATTCTCTTTGCTGGGCAAATGACATCACTTTCACAAATTACTTGCAACTCAGGAAAAAAAAAAATACTTGCAATTAAAACCTGCCTTTTCAAACATACTTTGCTGTTTCCAGCTAGCCAGTAGTATCTCTCCCCAGCAAAACTTTCTAAAGGCAATGCAAAAAAGAAAATTCAAGCCTTCATGTAGTGCATAAAAAAAAGAAGACGCTTAAAGGAATTACAGCTATTGTGGAATAATACCGTCCATATCTTTTTCATAACAGTTGAAATTATTTTTGTGTCCTATAGGAAAACTTTAAAGGAATTTGTGTTACAGGCACAAGATGGTGACTTAAGTGATAGGTAAGAGGGTGTAATGGAGAAAGGTCTTGTGTAATGACTATCTTGCCTAATTAGTTATAAGGAATGAAAACTATCATAACCAAAGGAGTTGACAATTTATTTCATTCATATATATTTAAAGCACTGATTTTGTAGACAAGCCAGTGTTCCTACAACTCAAAGCAAGGATCTGGTTACTCCTAATTTTTTGTCAGAATAGATTAATTTACTTTAATTCATGTTTTTCATCATTCCTCCATAGAAGTTGATGTTGATGGTTTTTTCACTGTCTGTTTGACTATGAAATGTTAGCATGCCGGGATGCTAGTAGGTTCGAATAGAACCCTTAGATGTTGTGACCATAATCTCTCCTTTGAAGAGGGACATTTTTGTCACCAAAATCTTTTTTTCATGAGGGACCTTTTGAGCTGCCTTTCCTGAACAGACATTGCAGTAATTAGACTAAGTTCAAAATGTCATTCTTACTTAATAAACAGATCAATCTCACTTTGCAGTTCCTTCATTGCTTTTCTGGAGATTTCCAAGTCAGAGGGTAGGTAGCTGTTTACTGCCAAAAACCTAATGGAGGCCCAGTAGCAACCTCAAGGAAGTCAAACGGGGACATCACAGAGCAACATCACCTTTGGGAATGTGGGTGCTCAAACCAGAGAGGAGCAACTAGTATCTTCAGTGGAGATTTACCTAGATTAAGATAATTTGAGCAGATACAGGTAGTTGCCGTATCCAGAGTCTGGAGCAGCCAGGCACTAGTTCAAGGCTTTATGTCTATGGCAAATGAGCCTCCACATGATTCATTCTTTAGCAATTTTCTGATAAAAATACCTATTTTTCTGGATGTATGGAAGAAATATAAACAGAGAATACCCATGACTAAACTTGTCTCCCCATTGTGTGGTTGTGAATGGAAACTTCATCTGAGATCTTATCTGCACTGCTGTGCTCTGAATGATCAGATAGTATGATCTGAAGAAAAAAATCCCATCTTTAAAATTGTTCCTTCTCTCCCTTCCCTACGGAAGAAAGAGGTGTTTATGTTTTACAAAGAAAGATTTTTGGCAAATGACTGCACCCTTACTTAACTAGGAATTACTGATGATGCCCTCTGGCTTGGGGGTGAGGAATCACCTGAAGATATCTGTGCCACATTGCATTTTAATTTTAGAGGTTGATTGCACTATTTCCTTAGGCTTGATCTAGGCGTGGGTCTATCCTGCGGTCCCAGGAGAGTATTCTTAAGGTCATGTTATATCCCAGGAGCTACTCTGCCTTTATAAGTAAGAACAAACTGCCTGATGAAAGTCCATTGAAATCTTGCATGTGACCTCAGTCAAGTCTTGGGGGAAAAAAAGATTTCTTCTAGCAGATGTTTTGCTTTTATAGAGGCCAGATTATCAATAGGTTATAATGTATTGATCCTAAAGTGGATTGATTCATGCTCATATTTTTTCTTGACATTTTTGTTATAAACTTCTGCCTTTTCCATGAAATACAGAAAAGATAAATCAACATTTTAAAGATAGCTTTTAAAGTGAGCTGCTGTTTCATCAACAGGCTGTTTGAGTGTATGTGTATTATCAAATATGACCAGGAGTAGATACACCATCGATGATAAGGACAGGTTGATTTTATAGAGAAAACTGGATCATCCCGTTAATCTGTCTAGTATCAGCAACACACATTTCAGTGCAAATGAACTATGCACTAAGAAGCAAAGAACATAGATAAGATCTGGATCTCTGTGTGCATGTATATTTAAATGTATAATAGCTAAACTATATACTGTTTTATGCTCTGGGATCCACAGTGATTTTCAAAAGGCCTTAAAGGTCAGGGAAAATAAGTTTGCTTTGCAGGGTCATGGCCGAGAAAGTGATGCAATCACGACAGAATTGTTCATCTGAGCACAGAAATTACGCTGTGAGAATTCACTTTGCTCTAGTAGAAATGTGAGTGCATCCCACCCATATCTACCTGGCACTGACACATCCTGCTGGCACTTTGGGACACTCTTTTATAGTAGTGCAAACCCCTCCCAGTGGGCCACATCAGAGCAGTGGAAATGGGGAGTGACACTGATAAAGCCATCTCAGGGCAGGTCTTCTCACATCCCACAGTCAGGTGTCTGGTAAATGTTTTGAATACCGCTATCCATAATTCAAAGACAAAGTGATATTAAAAGACTTCTTATATTATGGGATGCTACACTCCCACTTCTATTCCCTGTCAATGAACATGCAGTACATAGTCAATAAGTTGCAGAGAGGAAGTCTGCATGGATAGTCTTGGACAGAAAGGCAAAGTACAATAAATTGTCTGAAAGCCCAGCGTTGGTCCACATCCAACCCTAACACAGAGACAGAGCCCAGAATCTCACTCAGATGCCTGAACTTTTATTACTCCACAAGAAACAAAACTCATCTAAACATTTGGTACTCATACTCTCTGCCAAATTCCTGAAGAATAACCTTGAATTCAAAGTAATGTTTACTGCACTGAAATTTTGAGAAAGCATCTCTGCCCCTACCTTCCCAGCTGATGAAAACATATATAAGTGAAAATGTGGGAATCCTATCTTTCTTCCAGCTCGTTCACATGCTTTCAAATTATCTTCCACTTCCTCTCTGGCAAGATTTTTTTTTTTTTTTCTGATTCTCCACTATCCAAAACAAATAAACAAACAACCTCCAAAACCCCAAAGATTTTCCTGAAAATAGATCATAAGTTTCCTCAAACTCGCTAAAATCGTCTTTTATAGTAGTTCAGTAATTTCCAACAACTGGTCTCCTCTACCCTCATGTAGCACCCAAAGGCAGCTAATTATTGCCAAAAGCTGAATGCAAGAGCAAAAGGCAGTGCTTGGGGAGGGCAGCATTTTCACCTCAGTGATACAGTACACAATAATTTGTTGATCTTTTTAAAGCATGTAATTCAATCAATTAATGAAAAATATTTAAATCATATGAAGTGTGTTATATAGTATTTTTATGACAAAACTAATTTTCTGTAATGCCATCATATATAAAAGTAGAGGAATAAATTATATGATAGATGCATACAAACCACACTTATTATGTTACACGTGATTTGAAATGTGATGCACACATTTAAGCAAATAAGGGAAAAGACATCTAAGACAGCTTACAGAAATTCAATTACATTGATTCCCAGATAACATACGTGGTTTTTAAGTAGAACAGGAATTTTTTTTCTGCTATAAACTCAGACACAGGTAAGTAAACTTGTCTTGTGTGTGCATCAGAAACCCCCCTGTTTTGTTCAGACACAGATTTAGTAGTGGATTGTGCCATGCGTGTTTCAGGTCATGCTCTGTCTGTCTTAACACATGATAGAAGTACTGCAAAGGCAGTTTTTATTTAGGGCATGGGAAGTAGTGGCATCATCTACAGGATGATGTTACAGTGCTCTAAGGAGCTTCTCAGCCACGGGGTGTCTGCTCTGATCCCCAGTGCAGATGCACGGTGATGAACCACTACTGGAGAGGGAGAGGGGAGGGAGCTACAGAAGCCACTTGGCAGAAGCCTCTAACAGCTCACTGGAGGTAGCCACACTCAGCCCTGTGGTTTATAGCTATGGAAACCTGTTAGCACTCATGTATTTAAAGGCAGTATTTCACAAGATGCTTAACATTTTGCCAGCACTGCACACAGGAGGAAACTGAATGTTGCAAGAAAGGAAAACCTTCCTCGTATTATTCCACCAGCTCTTCTCAGAAGGCTGTAAAATATATTGGCTTAATATTTTCCCAGCTTGTTTCTTGCCACTTAGGGATTTCTCTTGAAAGATATTCCCTCAAGGATTTTGTCTGGAATAGTTTAACATCCTTCACTAAATGCTTCTTCTGCTTACCCTTCCCTGTCCCTTTAGATCTGAATTCCCAGGAGTTTTACAATATGCTTATCTTGCACAGTAAGGAAAAAAATACTCAATACCCAAGGCCTTAAATGGAGTGTTTGCTTCAAGACTCTAATAAAGGTTTAAATATATGTTTTTAAGGGTGGAAATAAAACAACTAGGAACAATTATCTGTTCTTTGTTTTTCCAGTTTACCCATGACCTCAAGAAGTAAATTTCTGCAATCTCTTACTACCCCTCTGAAAAAATTCTGGACAAGAAATTGACCAGAATTGGAGCCATAGGAGAGGGGAAAAAAAGAGGTGCGAGCATATATTTTGTAACCTTATGTCCAGAGGCCAACAAAACACCAACAGAAGTGGTAAATCCCCATGGTATCTAGTGCTTCACAAGGAGAGTGGTAAGTAACTGGATTTCTTCTCCAATCTAGTATGGCCATCCAGCTGGAATGGCAAAAAAATACTGAAAGACATGCAGCTGGATGCAGTCTGGACAAGGAAACACAAGACAGAACTACTGTAAACTACAGCAGGGAATATGCTGGCAACAGCAGGAAATAAAAGCCCAGACCTGTAAGAGCCGGACACTCAAGTCATTGTCACCAGCAAATTCTTACATCACACTCTATCAAGCCACCTCCTCCTCCTTCTGTGGAACTCTCAATTGACTTCATCATCTTACAACAATGCCTTGTTAATAAAGTTCAAGTGTTTTGTAAATCAATGCCCTTTTATTGTAAGTGATAACCATAACAATAGATAGGAGATGAACAATAGAGCAGAGATAAGCACCAGGGTGCAGCCTTACAGTCACTTTTATATCATGATCACCTGCTCCCAAATTAGTGCTGCATTCTCCATCACCACCCAAAATGGCAGTACACCCACATACCGAAAGCGAACTTCACAAATTTTATATACCAAAAACTAAACAGGGGAGGTAGTCTCATGTATTTTCCTTGTTGAGCTTAAACCATATTATAAGCCATATCCACTTGCCTGTTGACTTTTTGCAGAGCAGCTCCACACCCTATGTGATCACCTGACACTTGTCTCCCTTAGCAGGAAGAGAGCACTGCATTTCATCAGACTGGAAAAGAAGAGAGACAAGCAGGGACAGCTATTATCTTGATTAGTATCATGAATATCAACTAGGTGATTAGAGGAGGGAGAAGTCCTTACTAATAGCTTTGCCAAATGCTTCCTGAATTGCCTAATGCTCTTCTCCACCCCAGGCTGATGGTACTGAGGCATTCCCAGTAACCTGCTAACATGGGAGTTAATAGCTCCCGGTTATCTCCCTGGCAGGTGGGTGAGGATGTCTAAAAATAACACCCACAATCAATGAAGAACTTGGAATGAGTGCTTGTGGGAACTCTAGTCTACCTGTACATTTTATTGCTGAAAATCCACAGCTCCAAGGACATGATGCATCTGGGGTTTTTCATTTCATTGCATTTCATTCATATAATAACCAGATTCACCAAATGAACTGTTCATCTGCCTTGAAAACACAGCACTCACAAGCAGTTATCCTTTATTCCTCTCAGGCATGTTCTCCACCCTTGGGCATAAACACTTCCTTCCCATTACAGCAGCATATATGCTGACCTAACCATAGGGAAGTACTTAACTATTCAGTCCTCATCTATGCAGGTGGTGATAGGCTCAGGAATGAGACAGTCAAATAAGTTAATAGGTTAAACAAAGCAAAAGCCAGTGTTTGAACCTCAGCTCCCACTATTATGAAGAGAGCTGGTATACTGACAGGGCCTCAAGACCATCCCTGCTCCCAGAGGACTGGCTGCAGGGTGCAGGGACCCTTTGGTGGCTGTGGGGAAAGCCTGCCAGGCAGCACTCCTGGGAACCTCAGCAAGGGCTGACCTCCTTTTCCATGGCAGCCGCTTTGAGCCAAGTCTCTACCATTTGCTTCCCACCTGAGCCTGACCATCCCAGGGCTGTCTGACCCTGGTTCCCCTCACTAGGTTTAATCCTGGCCCCCATCGGCAGGGTGACATCTCAGCCTGGCCACATCCCTGTCCCCTTTGCTCCCCAGCCTGCCTCAGACACTGGCTGGGGACGGTGGGATGGCCCTGTGTGGGATGTCCTGCCCTGCCTGCTCCCAGATGCTCCCAGGACCCTGATGCCCAGAGCGGCCACACTGCTGACCTCTCTAATGGACACAACTGCAGCAAGATCAAGGGCATTGGTTCTTCACGTGTGGTGAACTTCAGCACTGCCAAGTGGAGAGCAGAGCTGGGAAATAACAGGGCTCAGAGTCAGCCACCCCACCAATAACATTTTTCGGGTGAGCAAAATCAACCACCTTGTGCCTCAACAGTTGCATTTTTAGCTAACTTCTGTGCAAATTCTGAAAGACAGATGCATTAGTATGTGGCTTGTACTAATGCAGGTGTATCTGATGCCACCACACACCACAGCAGACAGAGCATGACTGGAATTGTACAGTCCAGTGTCCTATTCCTATTTAGGTCATTCCTAAAGAAAATGTAAAAGAAAAATTGAAAGGTTCCTAAAGAGAATCATAGGAATGGCAAAAAAACTGCTTTTTATGGAGCCCAAGGGGACTGTGTTACTTCACAGGGAGACAAGTCTTTACTTTGATATACAAACATACAGAACAATCCAATGGCTAGAAGCCAAAGCTTCAATTTCAGATTACCAATAAGGGGCACAGCAAAGGGAATAACTTACTCGATGCAGAAACAAAATTTTCACTGTTTGAAGTGAGCATCAGAAACCTTCCAACGTCCTCTATCTTGACCCAAGCTAGGGACTAAACTAGGAAGGACCACTGTGAAAGTTCAATGGTTTCTGCTATGCCTGTGGGCAGCTGATACTTCCCAAGGGCTATTCCAGTTATAATCTACAGTTATTAAATTTTTTATTTCCACAAGAGTTTGATAAGAAAATATTATTTTAGGGTTTTTTATAAGAATAAATATCTTTTACTGATTTTGGGTAAGATGTTAGAAAGTACTTTGCCCTTGATCCTAGTTTGAGAAAGAAAACAGAAGAGAAAGGCAATGGAAGGTGATCCTTCCCCTTTACTCAGCACTGATGAGGCCACACCTGGAACACTGGATCCAGTTTTGGACTTCCCAGTATCAGAGAGACATGAACATACTGGAGACAGTCCAGGGAAGGGCCACAAAGATGATGAAGGAACTGGAGCATCTCTCCAGAGGAAATGCTGAGAGACCTGTGACTGTTTAGCCTGAAGAAGATAAGGCTTGGGTGCATCTCATCAATGTTCACAAATACCTGGAGGGGTGGTGCAAAGAGGACAGAGCCAGACTCCTTTCAGTGGTGCCAAGTGACAGAAGCAGAGGCAATGGGCACAAAATGAAACACAGGGGGGTCCATCTGAACATAAGGAAACACTTTCTGTACTGTGATGGTGATTGAGTACTGGCACAGGATACCCAGAGAGGTTGCAGAGTCTCCATCCTTGGAGATATTCAAACCCTGACTGCACATGGTCTGGGGCAACCAGCACTAGGTGGCCCTGCTCGAGCAGAGGGTTGGGCCACATGACCTTCAGAGGACCTGTTTCATCCTCAGCCCTTCAGTTGTTCTGTGTTTCTGAGAACAGACAAGACTGACTGGGTAGCCATCAGAACTGCTTGCATATATTTTTGAAAATGACATTCCATTACTATTATTTACTTGTATTATAGGTATTTTTTTCTCTCCGGTCTGTGGAGCTAGACTTTCCTCTGTGTTTTGTCGGTAGAGACGGAAGCCAGATTAGTCCAAAAAACCTGTGGTATGTTGTCCTTCTGCTAATCAAAAATTAATCTTTTTGATACGGTGCCATTTATACCTGGGAATATAATGAAAGGAAACCTATGTGAATTGCCCAATTAGTCTGTGCCAAAACTCTTTCCAGGGTAAAAGCACTAGCACCTTTAAACGGATGAAAATATTTCATATAAAACCCCATATCCTGTCCCTGTTCTAACACTAAAAGGGTTAAGCCTTCTATTCTGTTAAATTAACAAAAGCACTATTTCCTCCTTGCTTGCCAGAATGGTTTCCTCTGAAGTAACATCTGTGACACCACAGAATTTTTTCAAGACCTAATTAGTGATGTTAGAAGAAAATGTTAGTTCACCAGATAGTTTGGGGAATAATATAATTTTTATGTACATATATATATATATGTTTGTCTAGCATCTTGAATCTTCCTCACGTCTCCATGAATCTTGTGTGGTAGCAGCCCTGGAATGCAAAAATAATCTAGGGAGTTTCTGATCACTAAGTTTAGCGCTAAAGAGCCAATGGTTTCAGTATGCTGCATTGTTTAGCTGTGAGGTTAAACTCAGAGATCAGACTAAGTTGCTTCTCTGGAAAACCAGTCTAAATAGAGTTAGGGTGTGGAAGTTCCATTTTTACTGCCTGGCATTGGACTATGGAGGCAGGATCCTGGAAAACGCAGAACTGTTTATTTAGGAGAGTAGTAGCTTGGCTAGGAAAGAAAAAGACATTAAGTCAGTTTTTTATTTCTAATTCTCCAATCATTAAAATATTTTGTCACCAGAAGAAGTGTTAAAAAAGATCACTAGCTTTAAGGAAAACACATTGATTGAATTCATCAGAAAAACAGAGCTTATGCGTAAATTTAATTCCCACATCTTCAAAGGACGCAGCTTATACAAACTGTCTTATATAAATTAAAATGTTCAAAGGATCTAGTTCACTGTAGTTCCCTAAAATCAAATGTATCCCACTTCAGTTTTATAAATTGTTATATCTAGAATTTTCTTTTCAACACATGTTAATATCTTTCTTGTTCAACCCTTTTTAATCTCCTGACCTATTTTCAATGATAAGAAATTGACTTTTAGTCATATTCGTACATCACTGAAGGGATCTTAAAGGTCTTTCCAACCAAACTGCTTGTATGATTCTTTGATGGTACAACTGCTGAGTTTGGCCAGAATTCTGTGCCTTTTGAATACAAGGGCAGAAATCTGCTGTTAAAGGCTGTAGCTATGCTTATAAAGACTGGTAAGTAAAACCAGAGTTGTGCAATCTGCTAGACTTAAAATAAAAGTAAATTTATTATTGTCACTGGAAATAGCAGCCCACCACTGGGAAACAGAATTAAAAAATAATTGATTTTAGCTGTATTTACATAACCAGGGCAAAAGACAGGTAAATCAATAATAAATAAAAAAAGATTACTCAAATACATTCTTCTATGACCTATGCCAGATTCCAATTATGAGAATGGTTTAACAACAACTATTGTGACATGAGCAAAAGATATAAACCCACATCTTCACCTGCTTTCTTTTATGCAATCTCTGTAATCTCACCAGAATAATCAAATATGATGAAGATAATCTGGGAGTTATAGAAAGTAACATAACACAGCAGTACCAATTACTCCCTGCCTTTTCCAGACCAGCAAGTATTTTAGATGGCTTGGGTAACCTGAGAAGGTTCACAAACCTATAGTGTAGAATATTGTTTTCTGATCTTTCATGCAAGGCCTCGTGATGCCTTATATTTACCTAGCAGAACCTTTGAATATAATTCAGTAGTAGATCATGAGTTTTCCACAAGCAATTTTTAACGCCCTGTGTTTATGAAGCTGGTGACATGTTTATAAAATTGTGTAGCATGGATTTAATATTATACATAGAACTGATAAATCAGTGTGTATGAGAAAGACAAGTTTTCCTACCTATGCTATCTAATTTGTGCTGAGAACAGTAACAGTTAAGTAAGGAAAAGCAGAAGAAAATAATGTAGGTTTTCCAATGCTATACACCTGACTTATCATTCCTTTCTGTAAGCAGATTTAGATAGACATAGTGCAGATTGTGAACTCCTATTGACAGTAAGCAGAAGTATAAAATGGCAGTGAAACTGGTAACTTGAGCATTTCCAAAGAGATTGCCTACTGTTTAAGGCTGGAAACTTTCAACAATCAAAGAAAAATCTCTGCAAGTTCATTTTGTTAAAGATACTGTAATTTTCTACTAGCAAGATGTACTGCATTTTGCTATTTTATGGCCACTGGTGCTATTCCACCGTTCTGTAGAAAAAATCATCTACAGAATTGGCCATTTTTTTTTTTTGTGGTAAGGACAGAATAAGCTTTCCACATAAATTAAACTAGATTGAGATTGTATATTTAAAAAACCCAAAACATTCCCTTCTGATGCTATCTGAAAACAGCAGCAGGTTGCATCCACTATTACGACTTTTTGTACATGAAAAATATTGTATATATAACAAAGGTAGCTGACAATAGTAAATCAGTTATGTTATATACTGAAATGGTAAGTCAGAATTACATAAAGAAACAGAAAACAAACAAACAAAAAAATCCATAAACTGAATTTTAATATGACAAGAAAAGATTAGGTTTATGATAACAAAGACCAAGCAGAATACTAATACTAGCAACTTTTTAGTAAATGTGCACTAGGGCATAACATGAAAGTTGCTTTGTAATGACAAAATTTCTTTCACCCCAAGGTGAATTTGATGCTGAAAGACATTTCTATGAAGAATATTGTTTTCTTGAAAAAAATGAGATAATCATAATGACTCTTTAATTATTAGCTGAGACTTACAACAAAATACGTCTGCACCCAGAGCTGCTAATAGCACCCGGTTGATGTAGGTCTTTGTTCCTTCCACACAGCTCAAGTCACATGAGGATTACATTGACCTTATTTCAAGGAAGAATTATTCATGTCATTTCTTTTAGTTATAGAGGTTGTTCACCCAGTCGCGCCTGACTGAAATAGAAAGGATGGATTTACAAATTCAGTGCCAGACACACTGGGTCGACAAAGTACTTCATTTAATATGTAAAATTAGTTCCAGAGCTATGAAAGGCAGAGACAGATCCAGCATGCTCACTGAACTCTATGATATGAACTCTACTATCATTTAGGACCTTAAGCAGTCACCTGTCAACTTCTATAGCCTCTTCTCTGTAGAGCTTTTCTCTCTGTCCTTAATACAGTCCATATACTTGTCTAGCCATGCTGCTCCATTAGTCATTTGTTTTCTTTCCACTTCCACTATCATCTCTGCACTGCCATCTTTCGCACAACAGAACCTTTGAAAATCTGGCATTCTTGAAGATGCCTTTAGAGGATTGCTCTCTGAAAAGTAGACTTATTCCCCACATGCAGTCACCAATCCTTCTCTTTTCTTTAAAATCCAGGGTAAGAAAACAGAAACTCTGATATGCCAAGGTGACAAAGGGAAGCTAGGTTAAGCAGGGAATTAAATTCAAGATATCTACAGTCTTCACAAGAGGACATCCTTCATGTCTTCCAAGTCCCCATTCCCTCTTCCTTAAGTCCACCTTTACTGCTAATTGGAATTTAGCCAGGGCAACTACTTATAACACAAATGGCTAAAATTACAAGGAGTCCAAATCTTTTTGGTCCTACATGTGAAATGAAAGATATCTCTGCCGAACAAGTAATGCTCCTTACACTTGGCATACAGACCTTGGGATAACTCAGGCTACCCCTAAACCCCTGCTTGAATCTGGCCCTAAGAGAAGAAATTGTATTAACCTACTTTCCTTCTGAGTAAAGAGTATCCCTGCAGTAGAATAAATAATGTTCAACCAATACACTTGGGAGTCTCATTCAGAACAGACAAATATTTCTATATACAGAAGCTTTAATGGATTCTCCATGCAGGTACTGGTCCAGTCAAGCCCTGTTCAACATTAGAGGTGAGCCTTATATTCATAAGTCACCTTATTTTGCAGATATATGTTCTGTGTTGTCCACTTTTGGTAAGATATGCTACGAGGCATAGCACTGGGTGCCAGTTGTCTTAATATTTATTAAGTCACTCATAAAAGTCAGCAAATGACAAGAATTGCTTGTTCTGTCATACACTATTACTCCAATGGGCATTACAGCAACCAGCATTGCTACTCACATTTTAGTCCAATGTGACTGCTGTTTTCCACAATGATACAAGGGCAGTAACAGGTAATAACTACCTCATGACAAGTTTATTGTGGAACTTGAGAGCCCAAGCAGTGAAGGGATTAGTAGTGCTGCTTTTATAGGTCATTTTGATACTGGTATGGAAAGTAGCTAAACTAACAAGATGGCAGTTTTTCACTTGAGTATCTTTCTATTTCATATCTTTTATGTAAGTGCATCCATTTCTGTATTTATTCCATCATCTCACTAATACAGGAAATAATTGTGAGACTTTCTTTCAAATAGAGCTCTGCATCGTTGACTCTATTTTATCTTTGCTGTAGTTATGCTAACAAAAACAAGTATATGAGCTATGAATGGTCTTGTCACAGCCATTATCTTTCTCCTGACAGTTTTTTGAGTTCAGCACGAACTATTTACATGCAGCTTTTGGAATCACAGAAATAAGGGCAGGGAAGGACCTCAGGAGGTCACCCATTGCTTCTCCCTGCTGCAGGGCAGAGCCAGAGAGCTAAACCACGACTAAATGGATCTGAGCTCTCCCTAGCTGTACCGTCTGACCCACGTCCTTGCAATAGCTGCTGCTGGCTGTTTACCTCAGCTTCAAAATCTGATCTGTTGATAGCTGCTTTAAGAGATGATGTGATCCATACTGTGCGTTGCATATACAGCTCTTTTCATTCCGTGCCCTGTGTCTCCTTTCACAATGCTCTGTGTCCTCTGCAGGTCTGGAAATCTACACACTGCAGTGGAAAGAAGGACATTTCCACTGTCCCCATAACCACCCTATAATCAACAAATAGTTTCATCAGTCTCTGTGTCCTCAGATAAATCCTCTGCTTTCACAAGCCTAAGCAGTTAAAAATAGCAATACATGATATCATGTCTGAAAAAAATCACAAAACTTCCCAAGAAACCGATTGCCCAAGAGAAAATGAAGGAAAAAGGGCAAAACTGACCATGATGTAACAGGCAAGCAAAATGAGTGAGACTCAGTTTCCTGCTTTCTTTCATTTGCAAACTGCTCAGACACAAGTGTCATTTTGAAAATGAAGTTTGCTGAGGCCGCACAGAGCTTTCCTTGAAAATCCTTTTGTACAGTGGGAATTCCACGGGGAGAATGTGACTTGATAATAAAGTGATCTCAGTGCTGGTGGTCTCTGTTCTAGAAATACACTACTTATCCATATGCTGGGTTTATTTCATCGTCTTCATACTGCCAGGTATTGGTAAAATTGCTATGGCAAGGCATGTATGCAATTGTAGGAACATGTGTGAAACTATAAGAATTTATCCACTGCAAAACCACAGCAGGGGAGCAAAACTCTACTCACTGAGCAGGAATTTTGCTAGCAAGTCTCAGATTTCATCCTTGAGATTGCCCATCTTTTGGAGTTCTGGATGAGGTAGAAAAGTATTACTGGCTTTGCTTCAGAAGGGGGACATCAGACAATGAGTAAACTGCTCTATCACTGTTGCTGAAGGGGTCTCAGAATTAAGCCCAGCTCACTGCCTGAAAAACCTTGTCCTTGTGCTTTTTTCTGATGGATAGTATTAGAAAGCTTTACAGTTTAAATCCTTGTGTAGGTTTTGTAGGGTTTTTTATCCCCCTTTGGGTGGGACTAACCTGCTGCTATGTGCTCACAGGGTACAACCAACAGTGAGCTAGGGCAATCCCGGGGACACAAGCCTGATAGTGTGGAAGAGATTTAGAATAACCAGAAGAGGCACAGATCTGAGGTGTAATGGTACATTTCAAGGGCTCTACATATAGAGGGTCTTTTAGAAATTTTGAGCTTCAACCCACTGTGTAGCAAGGAAAAAAACACTATGAGTATGCAATTTGGCTGAGGCTATACAGTGTGATGGACCAAGATTAGACTTCTTTCCTTGGCTGTACCTGTCTCACAGGTTGCAGATATCACCAACACCAGGGCTTCTAGCCTTGCTCTGAGCAGGTCTCATCAATAAGGATCTGAAACTGCCTACGGCATTCAGTGATTCATCTTATATAATTACTCAGTGTTGCAAGCTCATGGAGCTTAGCCAGACTGAACAACAGTGGAAAGTTTTCAATTTTTTTCCTTTTCTCAGACAAGACTGTTGAGGCTACCATCTACTTCTCTGCTCACAGATCCCTGTTGAGAGCCCACTGACCATCCATTTCACAGATCTCACTGTAGGGTGCTTCAGTTTTGAAATTTTCTCAGTTCCCACAGTTATTCTATTCCTAGCATGTGAACAACATAGTTACAGCATTCTTCCTGGGGGATGTCCCTCAGAGCATGTGATCTTTTAAAGGAGAGACCCAAGATCCACAATCAAATTATCAGATATGAACTTACAAGATTGTCCTTATGAGGCAGTATGATTCAGGAAAACAATTTGCTGATTTTAGAACTGCAAAGTTTATGTATGATGTTTGTGTTGCAAGGCAAAGCTCTGCATAAGTAGATGTTGGGTAACGAAGGTTCAGTGGAAGCTGCACTACCCGTGTCTAACATTTACCTCCCTATTACGCTGCAATAATCATGTTACGCAGGGACAGGCCTCCTGAAAGTACAGGCAGGCTTCGTGTGATAGATTGCTGATATTCATGCAGAAAAGCAAGACCACCAAACCTTTGCACTTGTCAATATTTGTACTCTAGCAGTTGGTGGCTAATGGCTTAACACATTGATTCTTGTTGCCACCCTCCCCCATGTATTCCAGGAAAAATAAGATTCAGTTTCCCAATTCAGGGATTAGAAAAAAATCGAAAATGCAACCCAGGCCCAGCCTCCAAAATAAATATCCTTTATTCTCACAGAGTCCTGTACATCCAGATACACCCCAGGCTTTTCTTAAAAGCAAAACCAAATTAAATAAAAAACCAAAACCAGAATCAACCCCACCCACTACCAGCAACAAACCCAGCAAGGACAGTGACGTATATTTCAGATGCAAAGCCTAAGTGTTTTGGCTGTGCAAAGCAGGAGATTTCTACTTGACCTGGAACCAGAACCTAAGGCTTATAGACTCACATTTCAGCAGCCCATCAGGACTAGGTCAGGACAACCTACCCAGTGCTTCCCCACCCAAATCTTGCCTGCAGGTATTTGCATCCAACTTGCAGCCATGTCTTGGCGGAGGTGGGGCAAGGGAGGTTCAAGCAGCATCCTCAGCAGTGAAGTATCACCTCCTACATCTCTGAATAGCATTGCATCCACTTAGGAGAGCTGCTTCTCACCACTTCCACTTAAATACAGGATGAAGTAAACACAAACCAAATTCATCCTCTGCAGGAGCATGGTCAGCACAGGCATACGTCTGCAAAACAGCCCGCAAAGGGTCAAAGACCTGGTGGTCAACTCCTTTGTCTGCCAAGATCAGGCATGGTCTTCCCATGCACTGAGCTCAGCATAGATCACTACATATCATATTCCTCCTCTTGATTAAGAAAATGGCTGTTTTATTAACTAGGTTTTTGCTTGGCAAAACCAAACAGATTTGTATTGCTTTAAGTGGCAGCCACATTTCATGCTATGTCAGGGTGGAACTCACCAGTAATTACAGTTTGATTTCCTTAATGAATCTCTGAAAGTATTTGGTTTCAGTTTCACATGTTTGAAAAGAAAAAAAGTGAAGATGGGAAAGGGAAAACAAATATGGCCCAAGGAATCCTCAAATTCTTTCATGCTGTGAGTTGTCTGCCAAGGCTATCCACAGAAATAGAAGCAAAGGAAGGGCATTTATAGTAAAGTGGTCCTTTTGCATACTCTCCCTTTAAAAAAATTGATTTTGCCAGAAGCCTTAGCACAATTCTCAATTTCTAGCAAGTTTACAGGAAGCCTACAGGACATTCCTTCAAGAACCCCGTTCTTAGGCCTGGTGCTGCCAAGAGATGCTCTGTGAAACCAATTCCCTCTGCCTGTACACAATCCCAGAGGTGGCTGATGCATTTCACATAACAATGGTCAAGGTAAAATCCACAGGTGTTAGAAGCCAGAACTGAAACTGGGAAAAACCATCTTCTTCAAGAGTATCTTCACCAAGCAGCAGCAAAGCAGATTTTCAGCCTACATTTATTTGGTCGTATGCAATCACTTGCTTATTTAATTGTCTGTCATCGTTACCTTTACCTATTCATAAAGGCAGTCACGGCAGTGACACAAATATAAGCCAAAAAATATACTTACTTTTTTAAATGAAAACTTCTCAATTAAAAAAACTGGGTTTTGAGAGAGAAAAGATTTGTGATTTTTGCTGGAAATATTTTTTTCCAAGTTTAGGTGCAATAAATTTACAAATCAGTATTTTGGCTCAAGACTTACTCAAATCTGATATTTTTTGGATGATCCTTTTATAGAAAACTACCTGAATACACAGGATTGTGGCTTCATTCCTTTTCCTATTATTTTTAAAAGTATTTTCACAGAAATCACTTACAGATATGCCAGAAAGATAATGCCTATGAGTATATCAGCCAAATTCCTCAGGGTACCACAAAGACATTACTATTCCTAATCCAGGGTGTTGGAACCAGATGATCTCTGAGGTCCCTTCCAAGCCAAACCATTCTATGACTCTAGTGCTAGGTTTCTGGCTTTTAAGACAGATATCTTAAACTAGAAACAGCAACATTTAGCTAAAAGTCCTCTGCATTATTTGCAAAAGACGGTCAGGTAGTAGAGTGAAACACGTAAATTACATAAAGTGGCAGAAAGCTCTGTTAAAAAACAGAATACCTGACCACTTGAGCTGCTACAATATATTGCCAAAATAAACTACAACTATTTATTCAGATGATGCTCCTTGGCTTTCCTTTCAGGAAAACTGCCAGAAAATAAATTAAGTATTCACTGAGTCAACAACACAGAAAAGACACTTAAAGATCTGGAGTCAGAATATGCAACACATTTCATTTAACTAAGCAATATACTTAGATAAAGACTAGTTTTTCTTTAGCTTACTGGGATTGCTTTTTATCATTTAAAATTTAATGGGTTTATTTAGAATGAAAATAATTAAACAGTGAATTATGCCACTAACAAGAAAAGGCATACAAAATAATAATTTTATTTCCATTTATGAGAAATATTTTCCTCTCCAAATGCTCTCATTCTTATCAGTGCCACTTGGCCAGTGTAGCCTTCAGTGATTTCGCTACAGGATTTATTATACACACAGGACAAGAAAGTCAGTCCTTACCTTCTAGTTAGTTGTCTGGGGATTTTTCATTAAACATGTACCTAAGAGTCTGGTTTATGGGTGCAATATATATGGATAGGAGGCAGTGGTCTGGGGTTCATCAGCCATCATCAATATGGAAACACACAATGTGAAAAGCTGGGCAGCCTGAGCTGTGTGTTCTGGGTGCCAACTGCTGCCTTGCATGGGAAATGTGTGGGAATGCTCTGACTTGCCTTGGGCCTCCTTCTGAGAGATGGGCACCAGTGGAAACTCAGTCTCTCGTCCTTTGCTGTCAGGATCCATCAGCTTCAGGAAGGGCGGAATGGTGGCAGTGACAACCATGGAGAGCCAGGTGCAGTGGGTCACCTGAGGAGGGCACCCAGGATGTCAGGATGTACATCCCTGTACAGACCCAAGAGCCCATGGCATGCCTGCTTCTGATTGCCAAATGTGTGTCCCTGTATGCTTGAAGTAAAACAGGCACTGGAACAGAAAGATTATATACCCACTTGCTGTAAGTGTAACTCCTGTAGTGTTAAAATACTTTCTGGGTAAAATCACTTAACTGATACATCTGATAGGGCAACCTGTTCCTTAATGACTAAAGCCTGACTAAGGCAAACAATAGGAAGACAAACTAGATTAAAATGTACCCTGTCTACAGTTCATATGTTTGTTAAGTAGATTATCTCATACCTACAAAAATAGTGACATAATTCTCTCCTCTTACCTTTTTTGTGAGGAGTTCTCTGCCTTCGGAACAATTGATGTAACCCTGTGCATGTTTTTCACTAACTGTCTGGCAGCAAATGAAACTCCCAAAATTGTCTCATTAAACCTGACTAACATTTGGGTCTAAAGCCCTCCAAATGAAGACTGGGCCAATTTCTCTGTAAAAGACCTATCAACAATGAGAGAAAACATGAATAGAGAAGTTTTGAAGAACCCTAACTTGCATTCTGTTGCTAAGGGATACACTTCCTTGGTATACATACTCCCATGCTCTCAGCAAGTCTGACTCACAAGAAGTCTGGTTTTCAGTAAATAATGAAAGCCCTGCACTAATGAAAACAATATAAGAAGGGTCAAAAATGAAGTAAAATAAAATAGCATGCAAATTAAATATTACTATACACTCTGGACAGTACAATAGGGTGATTTACCATCAGAGTGCTCTCTACAGGTTGTATAATGCACCTGGAAAATTTATGTTGAGACAGACTGGATTTTGCAAAGTGATGTTTTTACTGCTCTGTTCCCCTTCTATTGAGCCCAAACAGCTCCTTGCTATTTGTGTCTCTTTTTCTTTCCCTTTTTTTCTCTGCAGCAAATGCCACTGCCAAATATCTTTCTCCCACGATATCTCCCTGTCCCTCTCACTTTTCATAACCTCTGCTTGTTACATGGAATGGTTTTGGAGACACAGAGGTTAAGGCCAGAACTTACCCAAGTGACTTCCACTTTTGGATGTCTCCATATGGGGTATCTGAAACTAGTGACATCTTGGGGATGAAGTTTTTTGTTCCCATGAAGTTCAGAGAAAGCTACTGGTAGTCATAACTTCTAAAATTAGGAATTATTTATGAAAATTTTCACTAATCTTCTTTACTCTAAAGGTCACTGTGTGAGGCAAATCCCAAGTCCTAATGCTGGCCTTGGCATTTGTTGGGTGAATTACAGAGGAAAGCTGTAACCAACTTGTTCCTCCACAATTGCAAGATTCTCTCCCCCATTCTGTTATGCTTCCAGCAGCATGACCACTGGAATGACTGGCTCTGAATTTCCTATGGTATCTCTCTGAAACTATTCACATGAGTGAAGATAATGATGAGCTTAGAGACTGACCTTAACCAACTAATTCAAGATATCTTCAATTATGGAAGCTACATGCTCCAAAATGCACAAAATATCTGCATTTTAAAACCAATATAGAATGTATAACTATATTATTACCTATATTATTTTCTGTATAACTCTATGGATTAGTAATCAAAATATACAACTTGAAAATCTGAGACAATTCTAAAAGAGACACGATTGATTGCAATAAATGTGGAGAAAATAGAGTAGGAATTTTACGTTTTGTTCACCTGAAAACCAGGTTAAGGGAAATTTTTTCCTGTTTTCAAAAGGTCATATGCACAGCTATTAATCCTGTGACTCACAAGTCACTAAAAGGTCAGTGGTTTTTTCATGTACACATACCGACTATTATAATATAACAAAGTTAAAAGAAAATCCCCATTGGGGCAGGATAATAAAAACCGGAAAAGAAATGTGAGTAATGGGGGAAGAAGAAAAAATTTAAAGGAGCTAACTTTAAAATGCAACATTGTTTTTGATTTTGACAACACAGGTGTTACAAGAGGGGAAAAAAAAACACTAAAAAGTGTCTGGGATAATTTTTTATGCATACACAGGAACTTTCTCACAAATCCCTTATCCCAAGTTATTTCCCCTTTTTCTGTCATTGCACTTACTACTAAGCTTTGCACTAAAATAAATAGTTTCTATGAAATCCTGTGTACTAAATCCTGTAGTTCTTGTTCAAGCAAAAATTCCTGCTGACTTAAGTGGAAATTGCATTTGAGCAAGGCTTTGATCAAACATTTTATATTCTAGACTGCTCTAAGTGGAGCAGCGGGAAACTATATCAAGCAGGTGAAAATTTGCATTTAACAGCCGTCCTTCTGTAATCTGCTCCTCCTAATGCACTTCACATCTGGAGGGATACCATGCTAACCAGCATTTTGTTAAAACATCTCTGAAGCCAGGAGTCTTCATATGTCTCCTTCTTTGCCTCTGTATATAGTTGAATAGAGAGGGATGTGGTTTTAGAGAACATTTTACATTTTGTGTAGTTAATTTAGTCATGTTTGTTATCAAGTTTACAAATGCTAAACACTAGAGTCTTTAATGTAAGAAGACTTTAATGTAAAAAGAGTGCCTGTGGCTTTATGAAAATGATGTGTGTGAGGTGTTTCTGTTTATTGAATTTCAACCAAAACTACAGCAATGTACCAGCATTGTTGGACTGGATCCTGCTTTGGCTGGAACAGAATACACTGAAGTGCTCTTCTTTTTAAAGGTTTCAGGTCTAATACTCTCTTACATTTCATACCTAGACAAAGTAAATTTGTAGCTTCCATGCTAAAACAAGAAAAGCAGTATTATAAGAAACAGAAATAAGTCTTAATGGCTTAACATGAAAAGAAATTGACCCCTGGATTAAATGCTGTTGACTGAGGTTAACCAATACTTTGCTTTTGGCTTAAGTGGGGTCAACAGTTGACCTAGAAGCATTTGCTCCAGTTTCAAAAAGCAAATTTATGGTTTCTTGTCTGTAGATGAAGCTTGTAGAGTGCTGTTGCATTAGTGAGTGGACACCAGAGATGGTCAGGAGTAACCTGTTCCCTATTTTGAGGTAAATGATTCCCACACTCAAAAGGTGTGACTACAGTAGCACATAAAGGCAGGGAAAACATAGGAAAATCACATCTCCTCAGTAGGATATGCTACTAAGTTTAAAAGCCCTGCTTTGTGTCAAAGAGATATGTTGAACTATATGCATACCACTAAGAAAAAGCTAAGACATATTTCAGATTTTGCCCTTTCTCAGTGACTCCCATGTATATCAAGGTCTATCTTTAGATCTTAGATGTTGCATAAATCAAAAGGAGGATCGTTAATCACTGATATTGTCTTTTTCAAGAAACATCACGAGCAGCTCCTTCCATACTGAAACAGAGTGTCTGAGTAAGTGACCATTGTACTGCTTAGCTCTAGAGTAAGGGGGGCTCCTGAAGCTTCCCATCCTACACACACTGAACCTCAGTGGCTGACTTTATACCTTGAAGATTCTGCTCGCAACGCACTGGGATGACAGGCTCCATATAATTGCACAATGGCATCTTATTACCATGACATGCAACTGGGAAAAGATTCACACAGAGAAAGCATTCACCTGGACTCCTGATACAACCAGTAAAGATCCCAATGGTATCCAGTTTCTAAATACTCAAAATAAGGTTATTTACTACCATTCAGAGAGCACTGTAGCTCTGTTGTCACAGTAACATGTAGCAGCAATACCATTACTGAACCAAATCACATTTGCAGTCTCCTAGCATTGTATTCAACAGAATATTTCTGAATGCTTTCTATTTGCTAGCAAAAAGTAGGATGTTAGCCTAAATGAGAAGAAGGGACAGCGGATTATGCTGTTATTTCATCTCTTATTTCAAATGAAAGCAACATAGTCAGAAAATCATGAATGCATTTTAAAAAATATAATACACAGCATATTCTCTAATGTTCTGCTACGACTCAAGGCAATTCAACCTAATCAAACTTCAGAACCCTGGTCATTCATTTGCAAATGTTAAAGTTTGGGGTAGTTCCTTTTTGGGTTTTGGGGCTTTTTTTAAGAAATCTGTGACTATTGATATAATTAAGAACTATTCAGCAGGTTGCCATAGGAAACATATTTTTTCAGCTAACCCAATACCTCTACAGATACTTGAGTTACTTAATGCTTCACTGGAAGTAGAAGATGAGCCTTATATTTAAGAATCAGCAGGGGTGGCCTTTTTAATATAGACAAAATATTTGTCCTCATTAAAAACAAAAACTTTAAAGTGTCTTCTATCCTAGTTTTGCAGGGGAAAAAAAAGTTAACTTCCTCTTATATTTATGAGGTACTTGCAGGGGAAAAAATGTAATAAGAATACTAGAGGAAGAATCCCAATCTGTATGAAGTGAGAGCTTGATTAATTTCTTCTCTTTGCTTGTCTCATTTCATTTTGGTTGCTTCTTAGAAACACTCGTCTTGGAGGAAAAATGTTCACTGTCTGTGACTGGTTTTCATGCTGAGTCATTACACCATCTAATTTGGAGATTTTAAGAACAAGCATGTTCACTTTGTAGTCTGGTCTACAGAAAGCAATGGAACTGTGTTTGAAAATATGTTTTCTCAAACAGGTACTGAAAGTGGCTCAAGGATGCAGAAAAACCTCTAAAATGTTTTCCATGCAATTCCAGAATGAGCTTCAGGAACTTTCCATACTTTAGAGAAATATCTTTTTTGCAAACATTCCTTCTAATATGTTGATAAAATACTGTGCATGTGCTCATTAAACACTGTTTAGATAAGACTTGCTCCAGTCAACTGCACTGATTTAATGTAAACGTTGTTGAATGTCACTGACAGAGCACCAGCTAAGCCCTATCCCTACTGTTCCTACCCACAAAATCTCCCCAAGACCTGGCTATCCAAAGTGAAAACTCCCTCAAGGTAACAGAAATCTCTAGAGCCACCTCAGGTAGATAGGGATTTAACAGTCCAAAAGAGAAAGCATTAAGAGCTAGTGTGGCCACAGCTACTGGTGACCAGTACAGCCTGAATCCCACTTCAGTTCCCACACTGGGAGCTAAGTATGAATGCACTTCTAGGCTATTCACACCTAAATTAATTATTGTTAGTGGTCAAATCTGAAAGTAGAAAATACCACACTGATCGTCCCCCGTGTGAACTGCCCACTTGTTTTCATCAGCTGTATTTCAGTCAGATCCTTTGAATGTTAATTTATCACAATAACCCAGACCATGTTACAGAACATATTTAAGATGAATTGTCATGTTTGGGGCCATGTAGATCTGATTATTTTTATTATTATTACTAAACACTCATCTCTCTAGGCTATTTCACCTCTTTGGTTTCTACATACTCCAACTCTGGACTTCAGCAAGAGTATAATTCCCCTTTTCATCTTCCCCCTCCCAATTCACCTATTTGGTGTTGAAAACACCCCAAATCAGTTGGTAGGGAAGAATATGCACCACTGTACAGCAATATTGAAGCTGCATCCAGTGCTGCAGTGACAACAGCTGCTCTTATTGCAAACAAGTTTGGCATGATTTGGGCAAAGAAGATTCAAAAAATTTTCCATTTGGCATGGATGTAAAGGAGAGAAAAATTTTGCACAGTATGATTTCACATCACTTAACATTAGCCTGAGATTTCAGTCTTGCCTATAATTTGAAGGTCTGTCTTAATTAATGCTTTCAAATAGCACCGTTGAAGAGGTGCCTTGCAAAGAACTGTTGTTTAAAATATCATGTTCAGTACTTGCTAAGTAGTTCAGTCCAACTATGCAAGAGTTAAAAAAGTCCTAATCATACAGAAAAAAAAATTAAATCCAAAGTCCATTGCAAGTAGGGAGAGGCAAGCACAAACAGCAGTTAGCAAATGCTAAATAGGACATGCAAAAATACTTCCATCACATAAATAGAGATAATTACAGGGTTACAGAAAATTCCCACAGAGTAAATTTGAGAAGTCATATGGCTAACAAGGACAACTACCGAGAGAAGATCTTTTCTGGTGCAAGAATGGAAAGGTGGACAAGAACAGAAATGAGATGTCAACTAACTTTTAAGAAGAGCACAATAAACATGCAGCAGTATTGCAAGGATGAGATGGAGCTAAAAAAATTCTAGTCTGTTTAAAAATAGGATTTCATTAGAACCAGTAAAAGCAATATTTCTATCCTTGTTTTCTAAGGCCCCAGAACAGTAACCATGAGGACTGACTTTTGGACATTTCAGTACTAACCCAAACACACCTACCAGGCTTATCAGGTAGTACTTACTCTTGCCTCTCTCCACCCCTTTCTTCTGTTTCTTTTTTTGTTATAAGACTTTTTAACTCTCCACCATTAATTGTTGAACTTGCAATAAGACAGAGAAGAGTTCAAAGTCAAGTGCCAGAACAAACAGACAGGGCAAAGGCATAACTACAAAGACAGATGAAGATGCTATAAAGTTGATTAAAAAAGAAAAAAAAAAGAGTAAAGAAAAGAGAATAAAAAAGAAATTATTGCTTTGGAGCTCCAGCATAAGTGGGAAAGGAAATGCTGTATATTGGCATGTATTTTGATAGGCTTAATCTCTGTATAGCTGTGTAATGTTGTAACTCTTAATACAGCAACACAGAAAAGGGAAGTATGAGATGTAATTGCTCGGGCAGAGTTATGAGGTATGCAGGCATACGTGAGCTCTTGCACACAGACCAGAACAAATACAAACACTTATTGTTGATTTGATAAAGAAATACAGCATATTTTGTGGTGTGCGCCAGCCAGCTGCCAACTCACTGCTAAATTGAATGTGCCTACAGTCTGGACTGAGTGGTCTTGCTGCCCCACACAGTGTCTGAACTGCTCATTACTGGCTTTTCCAGAGAAAAGAGGAGATCATTGGTAGTAGTCAACAGTAAATGATCTTGCTATTAAGCATTCCTAGTTCACCGCTAATGAGAACATCTAGGTGCCCGGGATATGATTAAGGGTCACATACCAATAAGCTGTTCGAGCCTCCGCCTTCTCTCCCTTGACTTTAGGAACCCTCACTTGATTATTAGTGGCACTTTCTAACTCACAATTTTGGAAGAAGGCCAGCAATACTTACCATAACACTTGCATGGGCAAATTCTTCAAGCTCTCTTTTGCCACTCCACTCCTTCACTATGGAATCTTTTTCTAAAAAGGACTTTAGGAAAACAGCCTCACTAGGGCAGATGCTATAAAGCAGCAGTGCTTATTTTTAGCAGACCTACAGACTTTTACCAGCTGTTTAATGCCAATATTAAGCATGGAATATTGCTATTTGTCTGTTCTTCTTGGAAAACCTGGGCATATCCACAGATAAGCAGGTAATGGCAAGGTCCCAGAAGCACCCAGCCTTGTACCTGGAGGCCTGTTGTGAAGGATCCTAGGCCAATTCAGGGGTGGTCTGATAGCTCCAGTTGTGTTTGTGCTCTGAAAGCAGTGGTTTGTTCTCACAGACAGCGTTGGACTGAAACTCAGACCTGTGCATCTGCCCTTGCTGAGAGAAAGTAGGAGGGAAAATCCCGAAGGGAACTTCTGCAAGCAAAGCCCCTGCATTTCCCAGTGCTGTGCAAACATGTGCCTTCTTCAGCTTCTGGCATCACACCATTTCAATTTCCTGCTGCACTCAGGCAAGAATATTTCTGTCTAACACATTTCAAAGAGGAGTATCATTAGCATTAGTGCTTACGGTCTTTGAAACTGCAAAGAAAAGGCAGGTATGTCAATATGGAAGGCATTATGAGAGGGCAGCAAGGTTAAAAAATTTCTATTTAAAGTTGACCTGCTTTAATGAGGAGATTAGATCATGCAACAGATACAGATTTTGTGAGATTTTATAAATTCTGTTTTCAAGCCAGTTTGTCTCAAGCTAGTTCTCAACTGTTCAGGGTTGTTGGAATAAAAAGGAAGGAAATTGTATTAAACAGCAGAATGATCCTATAAATATGTTTGTCAGTCTCTTCTACTAAGTAAGAGAATATTTTTATTTATTAGCTAAGTACAACTCTTCGTACCTCATCAGAACAAATGGTTTAGGGTAATTTAAAAGCATTTCTCCATGGATCAGGATATAGCTAGCAACCTATACCCTAAGAGTAATTTGTAAAAACCTTCCATGCTGTCTCTCAAAAATTGTGCCAACCCTTTTCACAGACAGAATACAAAAGACTATGTGAGGTGTCTGCTGAGGTGGCAGCTAAGAGTAAAACATATGTACACTGAGCATGTTTTACCTAAATAAGTTAACACAAGACAGGAGGAAAAGAAAACCCCTAAAGGGACAAATTGAATTAATGGAAAAGTCTAAAGCCCCCAGAAAACCAATGTCCTTTGGCCACTAGACCAAAATGTATCTCCTTCTGCAGCAAGCCCCTGGGACAATTATCTGCTTTTGTCCTTTGTGAAACACCTTTACTTTTTTTTTGAAGTTTTCATAATCATATTAAACAAACTGTATGTGTTGTGAGAGTCTTTTATTTTATTGTTTTGGCTAATTTCTGGACCGAGTCCAGAAACTTGTCTCTCTGCCTCTGAAGCATGAGTCTCATCACATAGCACAGTAAAAATAAATCATGATTTGCATTTCTCAATAGCCTTCAAATAACTACATGGAGTAAAGCCAAACCTAGCCTCTTCATTGAAACAAACAGTTTGCATTTTCACATACCAAGATTGTTTCTCGTTCATGTAAAGAATAATTTCTGCCTCCATGTGGAAACTACCAGCCACATTTCTCCCTGGTAGCTCACGTAGTAAGCACTTTGAGTCAGCACGTCCAACCACAACAGCGAACTTTGATAGGATTTACTTGTACCATTGAAACATTCTGGCACGTATTCAGCTCATGACTCAGGGTGCTTATCTGTGAAGCGAAACTCCCTCTGGGATGTGAAGTACCATCATCTCAACCACTTCTTCTTTTCCTCCAAAAATACAAACAAACATTCAGCACACTTCTCAGTCTAGGTCCTTCCTTCTTTCTCATCCCTCACCCAACCCTAGCCAGAGGCAAGCTCTGGAAAACGTGAAGAACACAGGCACAATTGTTCTTAGTTTCTACCCTATGCTCATTATATTGGCAAAGTTCAAAACCATTTGCTTCTACCATTGAACTTTTAAACATTTGTAGTTCTAGAATATCAGCAAAATGCCAGCACCATTCTTTGAAATAGGTTCCTGTCTTCTATTTGTCATGCTTTCATTCAACAAATGTACCACCATGTTCTCATATTTATCTGGCAGATTATTAGACATTCAGCCCTTAAAAATAACATGTGTCTTCAAAAGGGAAAGTTCTCCCCACACCCTCACTTTATGTTTTGACTGCATGCTCGTCTATTTTAAATGTAGAGGAGTCCTTCCAAAACTTGTGTGAAGTAGACAGAAAGAAAACAGGTGCTAGAGATGCTTTAAAAAAGCTGTCCATGGTGGTTAAGTTACAGAATTTAACAGGAAAAAGGAATAAAGAATGGATGAATTTGTGTCTGAAGAATGACATTTGTCCTTTACTTTTGTTTTTCTTTTCTGACAAACAACCCAGGTAAAGGGCACCCTTATTAGTTCATAAGGTAAGTAGACATAAGACAAAGAGGTCATGTGCACACAAACATTAAATTAAAAAAACAATTCTAGTATATGTAAAACAACATCCCAGCATAGCTACTCCCATGCAGGCAGCAAACAAAACAAAGGTGGAGCAGGGTGTGTAAAATCACGGTCACTTTTACTGGCTTAGTCGTTTTGATGAAAACCTCAGTGGTTCAGCTAAAATAGTTACCCTGGTATGAAGACATGAAGTCCATAGCTGCAGTACAAGATTTGGGAAAAGTAGGAATCCTGAACCATTGTAGTTCAGTGACTGTATTATCTTCAACAACCTCTCCCATCCATGTTCTTTCCTTTGCAAAAACCTACGCATCAAATGCAATTCCAGAAGAATTCCAGATTTTGCAGGTGGGCTGTATTTGTTAAAACACAGAATAAACACTTCCTTGTAAAGAGTTAGCTTTACTAGTCCACAGACTAGCTCGGCTATTTTCTCTAAGACTGCTGGCCAAGGAAAAGAAAGAAATGAAAGAAGCTGTCAGGAAGAAAGCCTGGGCAGATAGCAGGGACAGGCAGGGGCAGAGACAGATGAAGAGAAATGTAGTGTGGGCAAGGAAGTAGAGAAGTTTGAACTTCAGAGGAAACCAAGGACAACCCTTGAGAGAGCAGTAAGAAAGGAAGTTTCTATATGTGCTTAGAATTGCACCTGCTAATCTACACAATGCAAACCCACAGGAAGTGACTCAATGGTCAGGGCCTGACACACAAAAGGAAGCATCCTATATTCCAGGAAAAGGTATTTGGCTTATGCATGGACATAATATTTTTGTTCGGGTCTTGAACCACAACTGCTTTTGGTTCTGTTTCTCATATGCAGCAGTTGCCCTTTCTAAGTTACTATTTTTAACTCAAGGCCATCAAAGAGGAAGAGCAATTTTTGAGGAAGATTTATATGAAGATTTATATACATTATATGAAGGAAGGACTAGAGTCATAGTGCTCTGAGCACCTAACCTGGCCCAGTTTCTCTGTGCATCTTCATCCATAATGTGGCGGCACATAAAAATTAACAAAAACTCACTTATTTGATGTTCCAGGCCAGGCCCTCACACTGAAAGTAGTTTGTGTCATATCTCTTTTTATCCTGATCCAAAAAGATCCCAATATAGTGCTGTCATACCAGATATACAAATCTCGAGGGCAAAGAAGAGGTAGGGCATGGTGACTACTGAAACCTGCTAATTCACAGAGCAAACCAAAGGCATTTCAGTGTCTAATTCTCTTTGCTTCCCCTACCTACAATGGCTTTAAAGTAGAAGAGACAGGATGAACGAGCTAAAGTATCTCCTGGTTAACAAAATTACTGCAAAGTTTTATAGGCTGCCCTCATCTTTTGCAGACAAGGATGCCCATAGATGGAATTTTCCTCCAGCCAACAGCTACCCTATTACCTTAGAACCCCTGAATGCACCACCTGGGAAGTCCTTTTCCTGGACTCTGGAAATACCAATGTCCTATGGGCCCACAGCACACGAGGAGCAGCAGTTAGGGGACAGCCACCTTCGTGCTACCCTGCAGACTTGCTCCAAGTGCCACTTGGCAGAACCATAGCATGCAATCCTCAAGGTTTGTAGTAAAAGGCAGAAAGGTTTCCAGCTCCTTTTTGACTCATATAGCACAATTTTAAAGTCTTTAAAGTCAAAACATACCAATCACATCTTATCCAATTGCATTTTCTCTGTGGAAAGAGTAAATGCAGCCTCTGTGAAGCCTAACATACTGTACTTAGACAATGAGAGGTTCCTGTAAAGGCTCACTGAACTGTATTTAATGGGTGTTTGCCCTGGGGATGATAACTAGTCACTGTACTTGTGAGACGTGCAAAATGTCAGGGGAATATAGAGAAGTGTTGTGTTCAGGAAGCGTGTGATGTGACTAATAGAGTATGACAAGGGGTGTGGTTATCATGAGATATTTACCTCCCTTCAGTGCCTTCATGAGACGTGAGAAAATAAGTATCTCCCTCCTCTCCCTTGTCTCTCAGGAACATGTTTATTCACTTAGAACTAAACTTCCAAAATTTATCATACTGCTCTTACTAAAAGTCCTTTTGGGGCAGTTTCTCAGGAAGGAAGTTTATTACAAGATTCTAAATTCCTGTTCCAGCTGAGTAATGCTGGACACAGAATTCAGTTTACTTCACAGCAAATAGTTTGTGGAAAAGCTAAGTTCTTGACCAAAACAATGTATTTCAAGCAAGTGTAAAATTTCCTTGGTGTTTGAATAGGAGGTCCACACATAGGATGGGCTACTCCCATCTCTGATTCTCTCGGGAGATCACCTAGCTCCCAAGAAGAAAACAGAGATGAAAGAAAGAATGGGGGGATCAGGGTAAAGAGCACTGGAGGGGTGTTAGAGCAAGGGCATGAAAGGTAAGCGTTGGAATTTTAATCAAAAGATGGAACAGTAGTAAATGAGAGAGCAAGGCAGAGAGACAGAGTAGAATGAAATGAACTTTCAGGATGGAAGAAAGGGAGCCCAGAGCCTGGAAAAGGACATGCTACTCTGAGAGGATTGAGGCATAACTTCAGTTTAAAAAAGGGAAAATCACTTAAAGGAAATGTTAATGGAAATTAACAAACTGGGCCTGACCAGAAAAAGAAGGGCAAGAGGAAAGAACCAGAAAAAAAAGATAATAAATATTAGGAAGAAAAAAGGAATGAGAAGTAGATAAAATATTGTACCCATTACTTTTTTTTTTGGTCTTGTTTGTCTCCCAGAATATCTCATGGTGAAATAAATGGAATTTTATTTCCCAAGGAAAACAGCCATTTAAAATAGAAAGTGTTGTGTACATAACCCAAATTTTACCCTTCAACTCCAACCTCCAATCCATGCATGACCCTTCATTTCCACTAAATATTCCCCATGCAGACTCTGGTCTAGATAGACTTACACCTGTAGGCATCTCAAGCCACAAAATACAGCTCAACTCCTCACAATAAAGCCAGCAAATAAATTCATTCATTCATTCATTCATTCATTCATTCATTCATTCATTCATTCATTCATTCATTCACAGATCTTCCTGTAGATTTTGCATAATGATTCTGCAGAACTGAATATCAGGTTCGTTTGGGTTTTTTTTCCCTTTTTACTCATTGCAAAATCAGGAGACACAACGTGTGACAAAACCAGGAAGCAGTTGGTTGTAACAGAAAACTTTATCTGCATCTCTCTCCCCCTCACACCTCATGACAGAACAATTCTCATCACTATCAACAGCACCCATATTTTCATATCCATGTTAAAAAAACCCAGATGCATCTATATAACATACCCAACAGTTGCTAAATACACAGATGCAACAGCCAAGCTCATGAACACGAGAACCAGCTGCAAGATTAAAACATATAAATTATGCTGAGGCAAATAACCATGACTTCAGAACTCTGAAAATTAAAAAACCTTCTTCAGGTTAGAGACCGCACTTGTGGGGGAGAGCGTGGGAAGTTCCAGGTCAATGGAAGACCCTGGCAGGCAGGCAGGCAGCTTCACAGGCACAAAGACAGAGCCTATCCCTGCTTTCTTCCTGCAGAAGAACAGACCAGGCTTTGGGGATGTCTCTGCTTAGCTGTAGCAAGAACATCCCTTAACAACAAGATATATACTTTGACCAGTGCTCAGGTCTAATTAAGATAAGATGGCTAATTTTGTATCAGAATATTGTGCTAAAATCTGTACCAGCAAGACTGCTTACAGTCAGTAGCATTCCAGCACTTTCTTTATACGGTATTAGCAAACCACTCCAGGAAAGCTTGAATAACTGCAGACTGAGGCTACTTTCCATATGAATTATTTATTGAAATAAAGACTGGTCTGTCTTCACTGGAGCAGAAACAAGATAGAAACAATCATAGAACCATATCCATCACAGGAGATTAACTACTAGTGTGAGGCATTATGAGATTTCTGAATGTTCCTCAGTCTGAGACCAGACCCGAGCCATGGCAGTGAGTAAAGGCTGATACAAGGAAATCAGATGATTGAGAAGCCATGAGCAAACACATGCTAAACATTTAAGAGACATCCACATTTATGCTGAAAGCAGAAAGAACTTAACTTGCAATAACAAAGTAAAAAATGAAAGATGCACCTTTTAAAAAACAATCAAATGAGAAATCTGTCTTTTTTTTTTATTAAATACCTACATACAACAAGATATTTTCATTAAATTTTTTCTTGAGAACTATACCTAAAGCACTCAGAAATAAATAATGAAAACACTGGTTATTAAGGAGAAATAATGCAACAGCAGAACCAAATGGTTTAGTGATAGAGACCCTTATTACAGAACTACCCTGCGCAATACTGATTGATCCCATATTCAGCTATCCAAATAAAATATGACATTATTGTGTTATCTGAAACTTTCACTGGCTCAACAGACTCCTCAGACAGGGCCTAGTTACCTGGTTAGATTGTAATCCTTCAATAAAGAATGGCAAGGCAGAGCTATGCATGTGTGTAGAGATTCAGAAATTTTTTATGGGATGGGACCTGAGTGCCTATCTAATGATTGTGGTGTGTGCTCAGCTTGAAATAGAGTTTTTTAAACTCTTCTTTAACCAAGCAGTTCACTTATCAGGAAATAAAATGCTCTGGTAATGAGCAGACATAACGCCTAAGTGACACACAAGCTTCCTATCATGTTTACTCATTACGTGTGTTATGACATGGAGCTCTACAAGCAGCACAAAAGGTGGAGTTTGCCTTCCTGTGGTGCAGATGCTCCTGACTGGAGTTTATTGTGTCTAATATTTGCCTTCAGATTTTGCCCTGAGTACTCATCAAATCCTCCGTATAGATGGATTCTTTGGTGTAGAATACTGTTAAACTCATATGGCAATCTTTTCTCCTGAACGGGTATCAATAAGACTCACTTGGACTCTAATAATCTCAAAAGTTCTACACTTCTTCATTCAAAGTGGCTAGCCAGTTCAAAATCTACTGAGTATTCTCATGTTAGAAAACTAGGCTAATTCTACTAAAAAAAAAAATTGTCAAACTAAGTTGCTAATTCCTGAAGGGATTGCTGTCTGTAGATTCTAAGACACTATTAGAGATAGCTATTTCCTTACACATTGTAGAGCTGGGGCCCTGGTAATCCATATTATCTACATTCCCATCTAAATAATCCGGTCCTCTTGAGAGGATTGGAAAAGTTTTGTAAAGAGGACCTAATTTTCAACAGGATCAGGATGACTTCTACTGGCCATCATGAGACAAGGCATCAGGTGTCTTTTCTTTAAAAAGCGTTCCCAAAAAACATTGGGCATGGATCAAAATGAAAGTTATGTATCTTTTCCACAGCCTAGAGTTGATAGAGAAGTGAAACAGAATAGAGAGAGAGAGCAAGAGAGCATGTGATCTGTGGTTTCAAATAGACACTGAGGGTGTACTCAGCTGCACTGAAGCTGCCAGGAATTTCTGACCCTCT
Source organism: Pachycephala philippinensis (assembly GCA_013397055.1). Lineage (NCBI taxonomy): Eukaryota > Metazoa > Chordata > Aves > Passeriformes > Pachycephala > Pachycephala philippinensis. The sequence goes on from VWZT01006512.1 coordinate 1,114,529, forward strand.
GTATCTCCAGTTCCTGGAAAGTCCCACCAACAAACAGCAAGAACACATCCCCTCTGATAAGATTCTGTAATTTAGCAAATATTTCTCTGTGTGTCCAACAGTTCCTGCTGTTTGTTTAATGATGTTATAGGATACTTGGCTCTGCACCTGAACTGGGGCAAGGTGAGCAGGCTCATTGCCCAAGTACAAATGTGCTCTCATTGCATCACATACCCCACAGTTTCTCTGAGTTGAGATCCTGCTGAAGCTGCTGCCAAAGCACATGGAGGGGCTGTCAGCAGTGCTGGGGGCAAAGGTTGAAGACATCTTTCACAATATCACCGGTTTGTTCATTGAGAAAAGGCTGTTGCTTAGGGGACCTTTTGTAACAACTTTGCATGTTAAAGTGTTCATTAGGACAGCACTCTGAACTTCAGTACCATGGTGGGAAGCTCTGGATGGGATCCGCCTTAACGAGGACTGAAACAAATACTCAAAACTGAATAGTTTTTTCTTCATCAGAAAAACCTTTTGACTAAGTGAACAAACTGTAGATATATCTTTTGATGTCAAAAGGTCTTGGGAAATGGATTGACTTTGTAGAACCTCTTTCTCACATACAGTTCAGCAAAGTCTGCCTGCACACCCGGTTGCAAGGCACAGCAGTAGACTATTACCAGGGTGAGGAGATATTTACACAATTTGAGACACTGTAATCTCTACGGTCAGAGAAACAGTTCACTAATACAGATAACAAACTATGTATCTATTAATTCAACATTTTCTTAGAAATGTTCTTCCATGCATGCCTTTTTCTTAGCTAGGTAAACATGCAAGAAGCAGAAGCCTGAGGTAAAATCATATACATATATATATATATAAACAGGCTAAATTCCCACCATGAAGTCACAGCCATGATTCTCATTTAAGTTATGCAGTCCCATGCATACCTTAAAGCTTTGGCTAAGTTTGTGTTAAAAAATTACATTTCTTCAGGCTGAATTGTGCAGAGAAAAACAGCTTCAATCAATGCTTACATTGCTTTGATTGGGTCAATAAAACAAAGGGTTGATTGATCCACCTTCCCTTTACTCATGTAACAGTGAATGAAATTAAGAACATCCCTTAAAATAAGTGAGATCTGGTCACTCTATTCACCTCAAGCCTTGGTATCTCTCATTTCTGGACTAGAATCACTGAACCATTTAGGTTGGAAAAGACCTCCAAGCTTTGACTTTGACCTTGTCAACTAAACCATAGCAGTAAGTGCCACATCCAGTTGTTTCTTGAACACCTCCAGGGATGACCCCACCACCTCCTTGGACAGCCCATTCCAATGTCTGACCCCCTTTCAGTGAAGAAATTCTTCCTGATGTCCAACCTGAACCTCCCCTGGCACAGCTTGAGGCCATTTCCTCTTGTCCTGTCACTTCCTGGGAGAAGAGACTAATCCCCACCTCCTTACACCCTACTTTCAGGTGGCTGTAGCGAGTGATAAGGTCACCCCCTGAGCCTCCTTTTCTCCAGGCTGAACACTCCCAGCTCCCTCAGCCACTCCTCACAGAACATGTGCTCCAGAGCCTTCACCAGCTCTGTTATCCTTCTCTGGACTCACTCCAACAACTCAAAGAATAAATTACTTCAATCTGAAGAGGCCAGATGGAATTCCCCCATAATTGTATCTCTGCTTCTCCTTCAAGGACTTTTCTCTGTGTTACTGTGTTTCTGGCTGGATTTCTTTGACAAAATCTCTGATGTAATAATGCACAGTCGTCAGTCAAAAGAACATCATAACATTACCATGAAGAGCATATGATCTTTACAGAAGAACACACCAAAACTCTCCTTTTTCACTGTTCAAAATGATCACCATTTCATCTTTAAAATTCTCACCCTTTTCCTTAGGTTAGATAAAGTGTAATTCACTTGATTACAAAATATCGAGACTGAAAGGTAAATTTCACTGGTTCACTATGCTTTCCTAGCAATAATTCCAAATTATTTTAAAACTCATTTTCTGCAACACCTATAATGCAAACACCCTATAAACATAGGGAAGATTAACATTCAAAATGACATTAAGTCATAAAAAGGAAATCCCAAATGATGCAAAACTAATCCAACTTCGCTACAAATTTAGGAGTGTAGACAAAATTTGCCCAAACCCTTGAGGTCCAGTTTTCCTTTTAATCCTAAAACTTATGTATGACCTTGCATTATAGTAGGAGTAACAAAGTGAGGGAGGGAAGGATGCACATTTTGGACTCAGAAATCACCTAACGGTTTGGGTATTTCTACAATTTTTCCACTTATTTGTCATCCCTGGTTCCCTCAGTGGACAGCATTTGAGGTCAGTCATGACCCATGATTGAATAAACACCATTCCTGTCAGCTATTTTGCCCAGGTTAATGTTTGGCATCAGAATGAGTCCCATTCTAAGTTGTTTATCACAACGACTGAGATAACATTACTTTGGCAGTACCTATGGGTTATCATTTGCTTTTCCAATACACACAATAGTCTGCATACAGTTTGTTGAAGGGAAGGCATGTGGGTTCAGTTTTAAAATTCAACAGCTTTGCTTTAGCAAAAAATAATAAAAAGTTCCATGTGAGTAATGAGCACAAGTAAGTCTATCTGCTTATCTGATGGTGCACAAACAAATTTCTCTTTCAAATACTCTCCTGCATGCACTGTAATCAAACCAGTCCACAAATAAATCAGCGTTGTCCTTGATTATTTTTGTCCTCACTGCTGCCAGATATGTGCCCTTCACAGGGACCTGGGAGTGATATGGCCACTGATTTCAGTGGGGCCCAGATTTCAATCTTCATCTTCTCTAGTCCAAAGAAAAGAGCTGTGAGTGTCTTCAGGGACCCAGGTACTCACAGGGAAATTCAAAACACTTAAAGACACCGTGGCAGCACACAGGGTTGTCAAAGTAGCAAAGACCCTTCCATATTGATTAGTTCCATGTTTAATATATACATACTCTTGCAGTGTTTGCAAATAACCTTTTTTGTATGAAAACAGCACCGGCTTAGTCAAAGCCAGATCAAAGAGGCACGCATGATTCACATCCACTAAATAAACACTGATGCCTGATGGCAGTAATACAGCTATTTATATTCATTGCTTGATTTAACCAGTGGCATTCCTTTAATATGATAATAAGCAGAGACTGTTTGCTACGAAAAAACAACAAGAGACTTGAGTGCTAAACTTGCTCTTAATACCAAATGAAAGTTATATTGGTGGGCAAGTTGAGATTTGCTAATTAACTTCCCCTACAGACAAAATCAGAAGTTTAATTTTAGATTATGCTCTGGAATTTCATAAGAACAAATAAGCAGACAACTTCAGTGGGAGTTAAGCACTCAAATACATTAGAGGGTCTGTAACCAGGTCCCATCAGTGACCTCTGTGTTTCACTGGAATCACAATCCTGCAAATCTGTCACTTCATCTCCTTTGTGGCACTTGCTGTTAGAAAAATGAGGGGAGAGGACTGGTTTAAATAGCATTATCACCAGCGACTACAGCCTTCACACTTGAAAAAAATATCACTAAACTGGTCTGAAACCAGCAAATAGTTCTCAGGAGCAACAATTAGGTGATGACAGACAACCACCTCTACTGAAAGGGATCCTGAGCTGGCCTTGTGCTACAGACACTCACGGATGAGCTGCACTCAGCCAAAGGGCCTTCCAGATCCTGCTGTTCCATGGCCTCTGCTGCTTACTGTCATTTTGCAGGCAGTCCTGTGCCCTGTGTTCATCACCCATATTATGTGAGCAAAAGAAGAAAGAATGTATGAGTATGGAAACCTTTTAGAATGCTGGGAAAGGATACTTTGTTAGAAGGACCATCACTCATCCTGCAAGAGTATGCATGCTTACCCGGTTTGTAGTAATAGCTATCTGATTTACAGTTGTCAGTGGTGCCTTCAAGCAACAAGAAATTGGTGGTGAAATCATTAAAACCACATGCACAACGAGATGGTATCAGAGGAATCACAGAATCTTTGAATTTGACCATGAGACTGATAAATACAGCAGATTCTAGTAGAAAGCCAAGAACGGAAAATGTCCCAGAATGCAAAATTGGATGGATGCTGCAACCAGAATGGTATGCAAGTATTTTGAGCAAGTCTAGGACTCTATGGATCTCTCTCTTATTCTCTGGGAACTAACCCAATGTAAACAAAGTGGACAGACTCTTCAAATCGACTAATGTCATCAGAGGAAAAAATGGCATAAGTGTAATTTTTTTTAAAAAAAAGGCAAAACCATTCCATGTAGATAAGGGTTCAGAGTTTTTTTGAGGAACATAATTTATCTTTGTTTCCTTTCCTTATTCCACTTTAGTAGGAAGAACACTTTCTCCCCTATGAATACCTGAAGATTTGTAAATACCATTTCCATTTGGGTTATAGAGCAATGAGGTAGATTTGTTTTCATTCAGTTCTTTTGGCAAACTTCTTTTTCAGACTGGAACATGTTACAGCAGAAGCACATTAGATTTGAAATCTGGGACTTCTTCCTCTACTTTGGTGTATATTTACCTTTGTCCATAATTTACTATTAGTTGAGCTATTGGTAAAACTTATCTGATTTGGCTGAAGATTGATTTTGGATGGCCCCATGTGCCATAAAATAGCAAGAGAATTCTATTTCCTGCATTGCAGACAAGGCTGCTTCTGTTTTAAAGTTGTACTTTGACTTATTTGCTGATTTGCTTGATAAACATAATGGCTTAAAGTCTTGGAGAGAGATAATTGCATGTGCCAGAATAACACAGGAACAACAGGGCTGCTAGTACTTCAAAGACAGCTTGTACTTCCTTATTAAAATGCTGCGAGAGAAGTTAATTCATTATTTCTCCAATAATTAATAAAGAAAGTAGCTATTACTATAACCAGCAATTTTGAAAGAGATTTCAAATCCTTATGTGTCCAACATACTGATAAAAACCAATATTGATTGTAACTTGAAGGAAACACTGACCTGTTAGGAGATTTTTTGCCTGGTAATCAAGAAGGCTCAAACTAAAATGCTCCTTATAACTCATATCCTCAGCAACATCTAATGACTCAGACCCACTTCTTCAGAGGTCACTTCCACACTGTCCCACAATCCCAAACATACAGGTGTATCAGTGCACTGGCTGACCACAAAATTTTGCCTTGACTCATAACCATATTATCTCTTGAAATGACACCTTGCACCTGCATCTGTTTCTACAGCTGTCACCTGGTTAACACTAGGGAGTTCCCCCACTCTCTCAGTCAGCTACATTCCTCGTTCATTAGGAAACCATTACTAGTTTCAGGTAGCTACTTACATCCATTTAGAATAAATCACAGATTCTTTACAAACCCAAGGTTGAGCTGGACTGCAAATTAATTAATTAATTATAACTTAACACTTAAAGAATTTTGGAGGTAGGTCATGTAGATTGATTTCATTTAGTTATTCCCCCAATCTGTGAAGAGATTGCATACTGGTTTTTCTCTACAAATGTCTGAAGACTGTTCTCATGGCCTTTATGAAATCATTCAAATTGAAAATTATCTGTAGGCAGTAAATTCCCTTCAATGTAACTTTGAAAATACATTCTATTCTCCAGGAACTTGGTTTTACTTGTCTTTTGTAGCATTTGTGTGCTGTTTTCCAACTTCTATCTAGTTCTACTTTAAGATGGATGATTATTTTACTGAAGATAGTATTCCCTATTCCCACCCTTTCCAACAAACCTCTGTGAAAGTAATCATAATTTTGTTAATATAAACTCAAGCTGCCCCCCAATATGAGCAGACTAAGGCTGAACATTGGCTGCATTATTTGCTTTGATGGTAATACAGAATTTCTTAGAAGTGATTGGAAATGCAAAGCTTTCCATGAACGATGATTGCTTGGGAGTCTGCACCAGGTTCTCTCCGTCTATGAAAAAGTGTTGCACCACAAGTGTTGCTGGTGCACTCTGATTCCTGTTCTCACAAAAGAAACCTGGAGATCAGCTTTAAACTGTTATGACAAAAATAGACAGCAGAAGCCTGATTCTCCTAGCAACACTCAGCATGCCACCCTTGAGTCAGAGACGAGTAACACCTACAGAGGCTTGAACATTCAGCACTAAACAAAAGTGAACATTAGAAACCTACTTCTTCTTGAAGAAATGTTACACATGGAAATGAACAAAAAAAAAGCAATCTATTACAGGCTGCAGCTGTTTGTAATGCTTGGGGAAAACACTACCCATCTACAGGATGGCAGTCCTAGACTAGTCTCATGGATATTACTCAGTTTTTATTGCTTAACTTTGTGAAAGGACTTTGTAAAGTCACAGATATGACTGTTCACAATTTACAGCTTAGAAAATTCAGGAATAAGGAAGGTGAGGCAATTAGCCCAAGGTAAATGAATGACAAGAGTTGTGAAGAGACCTTCACTATCTCCACTCTTATTCTAGTCACTAATCAGCACAGCCTCCAGTCCTAAAGGAAGAGGATATTTTGGGGGGAACAGCCTAGCCCTCCATTATACATCTGGAGAATACAGAATGTGGGTGAGCACCTTATTTCTGTTGTGGCACTCTTCCATCCACCAAATATGCCCCACAACCCCTGTTTCCTGTGAAGGCAGGTCTCTTGCTATAGACAGCACTGGAGAAAGTCCTAAGGCTACTTGCTGAGGACCCTCCCTACCTCTCCAGTTTTGGTTCTCAATACAAATAGTCATTCACACTCCCACAGGCCTGCCTGCGGAAGAGTTCTCTGGAACAGAGCCAAACCATGGAAATCATGAGGAAAATATAGACTACAACTCTGAATGCATTACTTAAGAGTAACCTCATTTGTCTGTACCACGTGTTCTTATCCCCTTATGGAGAACAGCTATCAGATTATGGAGCTGCAAAAAAAAAAAATATATACTTAAAAAATCTATTCTAAGGAAATTAACATTTTCTTAATTAATTCCCCACATGCACAAGTCTTAGTGTTTTGAAGTTTATCTGTACTGCACAACATACTCAACAGTAAACAGGCAAGTAATAACTTCTAATAACGGCTCCTGCTATAAATTTGTCTTCTGCAATTTTGTAGCGCTGTGTGAAGGCAGGAAAAAGTCGATGACACATGAATACTGAGGACTCACTGCACACCTGCACTGGACTGAGAGCTCTGTTTTTTAACTTGGCTGCAGCTGTTTCTCTGCCACATTTTACCTCCCTCCAAGATAAAACAGAAGAGAAATGGTAAGAATTCTTTCAGATGTCACAGGCAAAAACCCAACACTGAAATGCCTTGTGTGTGTGCACCCTCTGAATGGATAACCATCCACACTATGCTGCTTTCTAGATCAAAACAGTTTTCTACCTGTAGGCCGGAAATGGGGATCTCTTGGATTCTGCTGGCATCTAAATACAGCAGCCAGACTAATGCCCACCTGAAGCGACCCTCCTGGGACAGGGTGGCACTCTCCTCTCAAGGTACTATTTCCATAACACCAAGTTTCTATAACCACAAATTTTCTTCCTGTAAGATACAAGATTTCTTTAGTCTGCCAGACTCAAAACCCAAAGAAAAGCATTGGAAAGCTTTGAAAACTGAGGGCATATGCTATCTATCAAACAGAACTTGGGATGGGTGCACATTCACAACAGCTATAAACAGCTGCTTCCTAGACAGAATGCTTTGCTTCAACAGTTTTTTCTCAGCATGAACTTGAGCCAAAACCTCAGTGTTCTGCTTTTCAGTAAATTCACACAAGAATGGGACTGTGGTTTAGACATTCCTACCAGTTTCAGAGGCACACAGGCAATTCTGTAGACTGGGGGACTGGCACCTCCCAGCTCTCAATTCTAGAGTTATGTGATGAGCTGGGGTCATCACTCTCAGATTCCTAGCATGCCGTGACAGACATCCAGCTCTTTCACAATTCCCTTTGATTCACACAAAGCACAGCAAACCAGAAGGCTCTAAACCAAATGCTTCCTGCTTGATTCTTTGTTAGGAAAACTTTGGGCCCACTTATCCAGAGTCTCCTTTAAGAGCTCTGCACCTTCCATTCCAATCCTCCGTGGGATGCACAGTGCTGGGCCTAGAAATAACAAGGTGCGGATGGAAGCCCATTGTCCTCAGCCAGGTGACAGCTCATGCTATTGCTTTTCTTCAGCTTATTGCCAACGCAGGGAGGGGAAGGAGGTGACAAAAGGCCTGTTATTGCTCTGTGCAGCCTGTGAGCCAGCAGTGAACCTCGTTGTGTTCCTCTGATGTCACCATGACTGGATCGTGCCCCAGGGACTCCAGGTAGAAGCTGCAATGGGGACAGTGAGGGCATGGACTTCCAACTCTGAGCTGGTCAATGAAATACAGAAACCTGCAAAGCTATTAAGAATGGGACCTAGAGGAGCTATGACGGACAACTTTTTAATTTCTGATTTGCTTTTTCAATTTAATTTGACATTTTTGACAGCAAGCTTGCTTACAGGCTATTAATCTGTGTCTGGGGGCCAAGGAAGGAAAACACTTCAGTGAAAACTGAACACTGAAAAGCTTTGTCTGCCATACAGCATACTAAGATAATTCTAGTGATTTTTGAGAAACAGATAGTAGCAGTTCATGCCTGTGTGACACAAACACGTTCATACATGTGCTTTCAGAAGAGGAAAGAGTGAAATTTTAATGCCTATTTTCTTTCTTTCATTTACATTCAAGAGGCATATCATCTAGGGAAAAGCATGCACTAATTGATATTTGCCACCAGCTGAGCAAAGTGGTCACAATCAACCTACAGTGAAAGGCTTGCAACCTACAGTGAAAGGCTTGCAACACTTGCAACAGACTGAGAACATCTAACTGGACCTTTGGAAGGAGCTGAATTTTGAATTTTAAGCATATGAAGATCAGATGACAGATTCAGAGGATAAAAATGAGAAGTGCCATGGTTTTTATTGGAAGCCTGATTATCTACAGCAGCTAGAAGAGATTTGCATTTGAGAACCAGTTCATACCTGCTTATTTGAGATATAATGCTAAAAAATGAAAGAAAGGAAAAAATTATAATGAAGTAAAACTACCACTTAGTTGTACTGCATGCTTTTGAAGCTATCAATTTGATATCTAATCCTTAGGGCCCTTATTCACAGGTTACTCGGGAAAACAATATTTTGTTTCAGCAATGGAGTAAAGCAAAACATTGAGCTGCAATTTCTGGAAAGATCCAAGATCTGGATTTGAACATTGTGTCTTGGATATATCCCTTAAAACAAATTAAACTAAAGGAAACTAAAACCACATGTGGTGGAAGTTAAACAGGCACCTGTAATCTCAAAATGAACAAGTGTTAAATGAATGCTTCCTCTGAAAGTTTTGGGAGCTGTTTTTTTCTATCACGTCTCTCACGTGCAAGAAAAAAACCCTGGAAAATATTGCCAGTCAAACAGAAAATGGAAAGTGTTCAGGAGCAGATGGAGTGAGTCTTTGCACAAAATTTTTACTGCATTCTAAGGCTTTGACCAGACCCAGGCAGTAATCAAATACAAATTGCTATTAAAACAACTCATCGGTGTGGGAACTGTAGAGCAAAGTGAAGGCAAAAAAGTGACTTCACTGGTAAAGATTATAATTTCCCTTCAATGCCAGTCCCTTAATAATAGTTGTTACATCTTTGGATAACAGTGTCTTAATCCTTAGCTTAAGCTGTAATTGCTCATTCTTGCTGGAAGTCATCCACGTGGTGGTGACGAAGGACTGAAGGACTCCTTTTAGCCAGTTTGTAGGAGGTTTCTGTTCATTTGCTGCTCAGTGAGTCATGATTGTATACGTTTAGATAATTATGAATGGTTTGTCTAACAAAACAAGAAATAGAGGGGTTTTAAGCATTTAACCACTGCAAGCCATATGCAGAGAGGAACGATTTCGAACCTATAGGCAATCTTTTCAGACTGTCCTGAAAGATTGCAGACTGTTCTAACATTTCAGACTTTTCTAACTTTTTTGTTTTATATAGTTTTGTGAGTTTTCTACCCAGACTCAGGAAGCCGAAGAAGAAAGAAACATGATGTAGGGTTGTATAGGTGTAGCAATTTGTAGATTCAGAATGCTGCAATAGTCAGAAAATAGACATATATTCTGAATTACTCAGATGTTTGTAATTTTAAGTAATATTTTGCTCAAATATTATATTTAGCAGCACGTAGGGAGACTGAGTAAAGCCTCAAAGAGGAATCAACAGCTGCAGTGACTGCTCATCAGCTATAGATTAGATCATTTTCAGGATGTGAAGAGAACACTGTGTCTGCCCTCTTCAAAGCAGAGTGAACTGACTTAGCTGACCACAATCCTCCTGTGAATTCCTTCCATGGATGTGTATCTGGGCTGATACAAACATTGCCTCCATCTCACTACTCTCCCTTGCACAGCACCCATTGCCAGGCTCCCCACCTCAACGTGCTGCCATACAGAGCAGGCAACAGGAGTTGTGGTCAGGACAGGCCTGGAAGAAGGAAAGGGGCGGAAAGGAAGACAAAAGGAGGCGAGAAGCAAAGTAAACCTGAGTTGAGAAGGACCAGCGCTAGTATTCTGTGACATGGGAAGGAGGGAGGCCCTGGTCTGAAGGCAGGAAGAGGTTTTTGGCAGTATAGGCAGTATTTGCAACACCAGCTGCAAGTATTTCATGGATTGGATTTCACAGAGACCTGGCACAGAGTCACTGAAAAATATAATTACAATAAATGTGCTTAGATGGAGGGCTTTTCCATTAAAAGCTATAGGAATCAACAAAGGCCTCTGATTGCTTGCTTTTTTCTTTAATTGAAAAGTTTCTCACTTTACTGTAATTCCCAATAGGTTTTCATTGTGTTCGTAGGACAATTAGAGGCTCCCTCCTCTGGCTATGTTTAATACCTATATTTATAGGTATTAATATGGGAATTTTCCCATCAAAATCTTTGCAGGAGAGGGACAAAAGAAAAAAGACTGCTTTATAGTATTAAGTGGGGACTTGAAATCCTGCAGAAGTTGTATTTTTATGTGAAATTATTCATATTTTTTTCTTTCTGTGTCAAATCAATGAGTACATTTTCAGCACCTAATTGAATGTCACAGTTTTAGCTCAAAGCCAAGCAAGATAAAGTGTATCAAGAAGAGAAAGCAAAAGAATTCTCATTCTCTTCACTTTTTTCTTGAAAGATCAAAAACTATAATAAGAAAGGCCTGAATTTCATGAAATTTAGGATCCTTATAAACTAGGAAAATAATTTTGTTTGAACTATATGGCTCTTATGTTCAGTTTTAGAATAACATATTTCTAAGTCCCTTACAACATTAAATCCAGCCTTCTGTAATTGGATATTTTGTCTCACTGATACTTCCACGACATTGTGTCCAAATACTGATTATATTTCATTTAAATTGTTAATAGCTTTTACCACAGATTAGAGTCTTTCATGTGAATTTCTGAACCTAGATGAGTCTTAGTGCTATATCATTCTGAGGTCAGGAAACTACACCAAATTGTGATGGCTAAACTACATAAATTACATTTATAGGACCGAATTGACGCGCTTTTACTTTATATTTCAGATATACAGTATCTGTCTGAATGCTATATTCGAATAAGCATGCCCACGATGGTCACACAAGCAGGCTCAATGTCCCTCACCTCCCCGAGGGCACTAAGGAGCCTGACTGTCCCTGCCCAGCTCCTGGGGCTCCCCACACCCCACCCATGGCTCAGAACCCCACATGAGCCCCTTGGGGCTGCCAGAATCTGCTGATCTCCAGCTTCTCCCAGCCTGGCTGGGCCAGGGCCCTACTGGGTCCAGCTCACATCCCAGCCGGGCCCCTGCCCATCCCCAGGGATGTGCCCAGTGCCAGGGCTGGAGCAGTGGGACACACCCTGGCTGCCTGTCCCTGCTCTGCCACCTCGCCATGGTGACCCCCCCTACTCCACAGCACCTTGGCATGTTTATTTCGTTTTGGGATGACTCAGTTCAAAAACTGACCTTCATTTCACCAGACTGAGTGTTATTGATGTAAATTAAAATCTGCCCTTTTGCAGAAAGAAAGCCTTTGTGGTAATTTATGCACCACTCCAATGTGTGTGTGTGTGTGCGTGTATCTATCTTAAAACTTCATTTAAACACATTACTCAATAAATCTTCTCTCAATCATTCCTGAGGTCTTTGGGTAGGGATTGCTTCTATTTCCTCCTGTGTCTTATCAGGTCCCTCTGGACTGTGCCAAGGGCTGACGTGTTCTAACCCCAGCTGAGCACCCAGCTGGCAGCTGAGCACCCTACAGCCACTCACCCAGTGGGATGGGGGGAAGAGAATTGGAAGGGTTAAAGAGAAAAAACTCATGCATTGTGATAAAAACAGTCTAGTAATTGAAATAAAATAAAATATAATAATTCAAAATCGTCACAAAAAAGAAAATAACGAAGAGAAATAAAACCCAAGACAGACAAGTGATGCAAATGAAAACAACTGCTCACCACCAATCAATGTGCACCCAGTCCCTGAGCAGTGGCCCCCAGACAACCTTCCCCCCACAGTTCTATTGCCAAGGATGATGCCATATGGTATGGAATTTCCCTGGGGTCAGCTGAGGTCAGCTGTCCCAGCTGCATCCCCTCCCAACCTTTTGTGCATCCCCACCCTTCTCCCTGCTGGGTGGTGTAAGAAGCAGAAAAGGCCTTGACTCTGTGTAAGCACTGTTTAGCAGTAAAAAAACACCCCTGAACTGTGCTGTGGTTCCAGCACAAATCCAAAGCACAGCCCCACAGCAGTACTGTGAAGAAAATCACCTCAACCTCAACCAAAGCCAGCATATGTTCTTAGGTAATAGATGTAAAACCAGGAACCATAGCCACAAAATTAACTCAGTGTTAATTCTGAGGCTTGGATAGGGGTGCAAATAACTGGAACTGAGCAGAAAATTTTCTTATCCTGGAAAATTTTGCCATTTCATAGTCTTCAAAGTCCCAAACTGGAGCAAGATGCATTGATACCAAGTAAAAGCTTTTGTTCCCAAACTGATCAGGTAGGCTTATGACTGTCATGTCTTTCTTCCTCCTGTTTTCTCCATCTCAAACAATGACTACAATGTGTCAATCTTGCTTTAGCTGTGATTTAAGAAAAAAAATCACGCCCTTAATTTTTCTCCTTTGTTTAGTTGGTTTTGCCTTAAAAATCAGTATACAGCTACCTGGAAAATCATTTGAATATATAGTGAACCAGAATATAGATAGCAAAAATCTACCACGGAAGTTGACTAATTTTTTCTTCCTTATTGTTTAAAGGTTTGTGATGGTTTGTGCCACAATTGATACTAGGCAAAGAAACACACACACCCCCCCAAAAAAATCCTGCTTGTTACATTTTCCTCCTCTCTATCCCTTTAACAAAGTGTTGGAGAACACTCTGAAAATACCTATGAGCTGTTCAAAGAATTATCCAAAAGTTCAGGGAAGGGAAGAGAAACACTTGACATAATACCACTTCCAACACAACAGCCAAGAAGATAAAACTCAGTGATCTGATGTGGTATCTTTTTTGACCAGAAACAAACAAGTGCTGTTTTGATGCCATGTTCTTTCTTTTGACAGGCAATTTAAGAGGTAAAATCGGAAAATTATTATGGGAATAATTTTGCTAGCAATTTTACTGGAAGTCAAACAGAATTAGACCCTGCAGAGACATTCCAAGAGGTAGCAATGAAATGCTCAAGAATATAAATAAAAATAAAGTACAGATGGGAATCGAAATTGTGGTGGAATAGGATAGAGATTAAAGACAACTGCAGTTTAGACCAAAACACAAGTGCTTTTATGTCAGTTAACTCAAGTATATTGGAAATATTGAGTGGGGATGTACTGGAAGAATGGCTAAACAGAACAAAAACAAGAACCACAAGTACTGTGTTAGAGCAGAAAGAGGCTGAAGGCCTCCATACATTCCAACTTGCAAAAGTCTAGGTTACTTTCAAGCCTCAAAAAGAAATAGCTTCTGAAGTTGCAGGTCCGCTCCATAGAGTTCATTGTCAAATCTTCCAAGAGGTCATACAGCCAGAGGACAGCAAAGAGGAAGAAACATAATAGAGGATCATTATTCTGACCACAATTGTACACAATTTTTTACAGCAAACTTTGATGGAAAGGATAATTAAAGACACGGAAGGAAGTGGAAAGAAATGCTGCACAGGTTTACTAAAAGTAGAACAAGCAAGACTAAACATGAAAGTAAATAATTATTAAGACAGAGGAGAGGCAGCTGATTCAACCTACCTGGACTTTGGTAAAAATACTTAATGATGTGGCATGACAGAGGAATCATTGAGTCAGAAACTAGAGATTAATGTAATATTAGATTATAAATTAGAAGAAGAACTAGCTAAAGGGGAGATTACAGCAAAATTAGAAGCCTGGAGATGAAGGGTAATTAATAGGTAATGCCTCATTACTTATTCTTAGAATAAGTTTGATTCCTATTTTTTTTTAGTGAATATGGTGCAAAAATGTGTTTGCAGCATTAGAATTTGCTGTTGTCTCAGAACATAAGGGTTCCAACACAGAGCAAGATCGGTGAAAAAAAGCTGAAGGATGTTAAAAGCTGGAGTGAGACATGTGGGATGAAAAAGTCGTTTGTACCAAGCATGAGGTTAAACGTGTGGGTCAAGCATTCTTGCTATAAATATATCTATTGGTAACACCAAAGATGGAGAAAACCTGAGATGGATGGAGGCTCCCAAACAATGATGAACTACCAATGTAATTCAGATGTGAAAGAGTCATATTGTAGATAAGGATTCTATTAGGTGAGATTTTTGGGGAGATGCAAAAAATTATTAAAATTACTTACAAAGCACTAGGGAGATCTACCTGATCCATTCTGCATCTAAAGAACATGAACTCCAGATAGAGCAGGTGCTATATATTGGTTTCACCATCTTCTTATCGTTCAAAGAAAATCAAGTTGTAGCTGTACTGCAGGATCTTAGAGCATGCTTCATGTCTTTAGCTTGTAAGCTCTTCCCCTTTATGTCCCAGTTCCACATGAGGACAAGGCCACATTAGGCCCTGCTTCCTTCTTTCTCCTTTATGTCCCAGTTTCCATGGGAAGGCAACTCAGAAGGAAGCCATGGCATACTGCAACTGACTCCCCAGTTGGAACAGAGAAAGGAAATACACAGCAGATATTCTATGGAGTAGCACACATTTTGCGTAAGAGAGATGACTTTTTTGCCTAACAGCTTGATGACCAAGAGGTACACTGTCTGTAATACACAGTCAGGCAGCAGGGGTAAAAGAGAAAAAAAACAAAGGAAAAGAAGCCATGAAAAAAAGAAAATATTAGCACAAAAACAAGCAGAATAAACTAGCAATAAATTTCAAAAGAACACATAAGAGGTCAGCTGGGATACAGAATCATCCCTGTAACCTTAAAAGCAGGAAGGCCCCAGCACAGCCTTTCAGCACTAATAAAAAACTACAAAGAAAAGCTGGATTCAAACAGAACTCAGTCAGCTGTTGGAAGAGTTTACGTGACCTGGTTGACTGGCTATAGCATTTCCAGTGATTCAGAACTTCCCCTCCAGAGCAACATTCCTAATTATACAGTTAGTATGGGTCTAATTTCATCACACTGTATATTCTTTTCAAACAGAGCTGAACTTCCAGAAGTAGGCAAACCATGGGCAGGATGTTTTCTACAGTTCTTGCTCTTCAGTGTTGTAGAAGAAATCCTTGAAGTGCAAGTGAATTCCTCCTATCTCTAATGCACAGAAACTAGTTACCATGAAATAATGGAGACCATTCTCTTGATCCTAAAGAAATGTACAGTATTTTGTAAGGGGAAGATGGAAATACTGAAAGCAGTTTGGAAAAGAGTCAAGGAGTTTCTCATTTCAAATTGCCACCTTTGACTTTCTTTTAGTAATTTTTTAAATTTTCTCCCTGTTCCTCCTTTTACAACATCTCCAAAGCAATCAAAGAAAACAATATAACAGTGCTCAGGAGTCCTTTCAGAGACTATATTGAATTTTGTCAGCTGCAGATTTTGTAGTAAGAGACAGAAAGCCTCAAAAGGAAAAATATGGACTAGGACTGAAGATTTCTGACCCTGCTGCCAGAAAACAGCAGACTTTTAATAATTCAATGAAGGCTACAATTTTATGTGTGGATCATGTTCCACTTTCTTTGAAGAGAATCCACATAGAGTGTCAGGGGCTTTTTCCACTGTGAGAGATAAGAAAGGCAGACAGTACAACCCAACTTCAAAATAACTGTTTTACTATTCACCTTTGAAGAAGCTGTAAGTTTCTGTAAGCTTTAGCTGTACCAACTTCCCAGGAAACTCCATACTATATAAGAGGCTGTTACAGAAATTTGTAATCATTCTCAAATATATTGGATGGGGAAGATAATGACTAAATAACAAGTATGTTGTTACAACTTAGCATACCATACATCCCACCATTATCAATTACATGCTCCTTCAGAAAAAGGATAAGTTGAAAGTCATGTTAAAACCATCCATTTGCAAATCAAAATTTATCCAAAATGTAGTGAAGGAGACCATAACATACCTGGGACAGTATGTCAAATGTTTTCTAAGATAACTGAAACTTGGTCTACTGCTACTTAGCTTTAAATGATTCTGCCCTGTGGCAGCTGGACAGCTGTTTGGATGTCAGGAACTCTTCTGAAATTGCCAAGGGAGGAAGGAAGAACAGTACTTTTCAGCTTTATGCAACAGGCAAGCACGATGTTGTTTCTCAGGATATGATTTCTGTATGATAAGATGCCCCAGTTTTCATTCCCATACAAACAGTCAAGGTAAACTTCCATAGAGATTGCCCATGGCCAGATAAAACAAGAAAAACCCTGAGTATTTTTAGGTTGAGCTTATTATCTCAACTAAAAAAAAATGTACATTTTTTTCCCTGCAGGAAAATTGAAGTCTAAGATGCTTATTTATTGCAGGAAAATAGATTGCGATAGATCAGATACAGAAACAGGGAGGTTAAGAAGAGCTAATATACCACCATCTACTGCATTAGTATTAGAATTCCTCAGTTGAGATACCTTTTTTTATTACTTTTATTTACAGAGTTAATATTCATAATTGTTCAATCAGAGTGAACTGAACATTTTCCTTGATAAAGGAATATTACCTATTTGCATGGCTTGAAAAGTTACTTGTGAATTCTAAAAGTCACAGGTTTGCAGGCTCATGTAGTTTATAGCACAGCACAGATAAATTTAGGATTTTCAATGGCTGACCAGTTGCAAATTTCATTATAAGGGTTCAAGTACAGACGTTATCCATTCAGGCTGTCCTTGTCTGTGACTAAAGAAGGATCTTGTCTTGTGCTAGAAAGAGAACCATATTTCCCTTAGCACAAAATCTTGAAGTGTGTTAGACAACTACCTTATTTATTGACTCTATTTACTGCATTGATGGATTGTATACTAACACAATAAACAGTGTCTTAAGGGAATGAAAAGTATTTCTGCTTTCATTAGGACTCTAACTTTCTTTTTCTGGAAACATTTTCCTTCTAGGGTCCTCAAGGTGAAAGCATACACCTTGGTGCCTTGCTATAATAAAGTAAATACTTCCTTTTTCTAATCATATTGACCTTGTGATCTGTCACTGCTGTAATTTATATTCCCGGGAAACTTTGAGAAGTTATAGTTTTCCTCTCCAGGAAAACAGATATCCTTGTGAGCTCTACCTGATTCAGAGCTAGTTTAAAATGAATAGAGAGTTTTCTTGGTATCAGATTCCATATCCCAAATGAAAAAGGTGAAATTAATAAAATGTCAGGGATAATTGATATTATATTCCAGAAATGCTATTAAACTGTCAAGCTTCTGATGAATTCACATAAACGGCCTTAAAAACAGTCTGAACATTCCTTGTTTAAGTTAGTTGCCAGCTTTATATCTTGTTTGGGAGCAGAAGAAGTCACTGGGAGACAAGACACCAGTCATGGAAGGACAGACTCTTGAGTCAGGTGAGAGAAAAAAGCCTCGGGCAGAACAGCTTAGTAGGAAAATCATGGCTCTGAAAAGGTTAGTGTTACAAGAGGAAAATTAACTAGCTGTGAAGTCAGATAGAGCTGTGCTCCAGCATGTACCCAGCAAGCCTCAGGACCCCAGGGTCATCTGTTCAGTCTTCCCACAGGCACTTTTCCCATCTGTTTTCCCATGCCATTCTTACACCCCTTCCTGTCAGCCTTTGTGCAGAAGGAGATGAACACAGATCAGATTTTAACCTCTCAGTCACTGGGAAGTAGGTCTCACTGTGTCCTGCACAGGGGTTGGAAGAAAGTTAACAAAGTGTTGAAAACATGAGGCCATTTAAGTAAACATCAAATACTGGATGATCAAAATCGTAAATTTTCCATGAAGACTGGGGTACAATAAGCCAGCCAAGCAACCAGGGGCTTTAATGCCTTTAAGGCCTGGTAGTCAGTCATTAGTGTCTGTAATAATGGGTCATCAGTGTCAATATGAATTTCCCATACAGGAGCCTCCAAGATTGCTGCAAGGCATTTCATTCATAGTACAAAGAAACCAAACAATAGTGGGAGCTCATTACTTCAGAGGTTTTCTAAACTCTTTGGATTGTGTAAAATAAATATTCAAAAGAAATCATAGATGCAGTTTGATCTGCAATAAAGTTGCAGAGAAGTCCATCAAGGATCCCTCAGAGGCACAAGGAAGAACAGTATTACCTTTACATCCAGACTCACAGAAAACACACTTGTTCCTGTTTCAGAGCCTAACCTTATTTTTTCTGAAGTCTGGAACAGTTGGTGGCAGACAAATCCCTATTATTGCCTGTAGGCATTCCTCAAAATATATCAATTATCCTATCCAGTTGCATTTCAGATGAATTATTCTCTAGTTACCAAGGCAACCAAATATGTCTAACAAGAAATAACCATATTTTTTGTTCATGCATACCTGGGTTGCCAGAGCAACCTGAGAAAATGGATCACCCGAACAATGTGCGTGCAGTCTCAAGGGAACATGGTTCTTATCGGCTGTGGGATGTCCTGTGGAGCCAGGAGCGTCACCTCCCATCCCAGTCTGCCATTGGCGTAGCATTGGAAAGACCCAAGGGCTTTGGAGACCATCACATTTCTCAAACACAAGAGGAAGCAGAAGGCAACACTCATGGGAAAAGCAGAGCACCCTCAAATGTCTGCAGTTAGAAAACAAAGCTTGTAAAGTCTATGCTAAGAAATCTGTGTTTAACTGTATTTCAGCCACAATTCCTGCAAGGAGTAAAAGATGGTTTATCCTGGTTGACACTTGCAGACCGGTTATGTTCATTACCAGCTCAACTGCATACATTGCTCACAGGCCATCAGTAGTAATTTTCTTTGGAGAGGCAAGACTTCAAAGCTAAGTGGAAAGACCAATCTACAAGCAGACTTAACACCAAAATACTTTCAATGCTCTTGGTATCAACTTGTGTGTAGACTATAGCCCTACGTGATAAGAGAAAGAAATGGAAGTAAATTATTTTAAAAGCTTCTTTAAATAATCTTTTATTCCTGAAGTCAGGAAAAAAATAACAGTAAAATAGTGACCTGAATGGTGACCTGCAGTCAGTACATTTATTATGAACATCACTTGCCTATCTGTACAGTAATACTTCCTTTGTTGGATTTTTGTGTTTATTCAGGAAGAAATTCAATAAATATTAAAACCCTTCCTGTGGCAGTACACTACAACAGTGTGAAACATAAGCTCTCTAAACACATTAATGAAGGAATACTAATCAGAATTCCACATTACAACACAATTGAATAGTTTTACATGCGCACACACACAGAGAAAGAGTACAATATATAATGTGTGGTCATTTTACATTGTAAAGAAGTTTCCGTTTTCCAAAACAGCCACAGCTTATAAACAAGATCAGCAGGGAATAAAGGTAAGAAGCAGATTGTTTTCTGCTTGATACAGGCAGAAAGGTAGTGCCCTAAACCCTTGTTTAGGAGGGAGTTTAGAAAGTTGTGCCAAAGAGTGGCATGATTGCTATTCCTTCTCACCTCCAGTTTCAGATATGCTGTTGAGCTATGTCAGGTGCCAAAGTACATCCCAACCCTACAGCCACTGAGTATCTCTCAGATAGAGACAGGGAAAAAAAACTGTATTAAAATATGTATCCTAATTAAACAGAAATATATGATTAAAGTATTAAAGTGTTATTAAAGTATGTTGTGGAGTATGTATTGCAGACTACAGTGCGGTCCAGCTATGGGAGCATTAGGAACAGGTACTCTGACAGCCTATTGCATAAGTCACACATGGGATGGGAGGTGAGGATGGACAGGGAACCCTGTCCCATTCCCATCCCCACGTACTTTTAGCCAAGCTGCAATGTGGAAGCTGACATAGCTATGCTGTAAACCAGTGGGCCACCACACCTACTGAATAAATAGAGGGTCCTAACTGTTTATAATCCAAGAATAGTAAATAGACAAGTAGGGGTTAGAGGGTAGAAATGCAAGAGCCCAGGAAAAGGTTAAGATCTGGGTTTAAGATGGGCCAACAGCCTCATATGAATTACTAGAAGAATAAAAGGGATGATCAGCTTCTCCCTACAGCAAAGTGCTAATTTACATTATATAGAGGTATCAGTCAGGAGAGTCTATCTGACTTGCAGCCCAGGAAAAGCATAACAGTAACTTTATACGCCTTGCACAACCCTGAAGGTTAAAACACCATCTCTATTCAGACATGGGTAAAGAAAAAGGACAAAGAGACACACTAACAAAGCATAAGGAGCAATGCAGTACAGTGTCATGGGAAAGCAGGAAGCACCTCAGGTATTTCACAAACTGTTAAATAAAAAATTTCCCTCTCTTTTGCAGTAATTTTCAAGGTTTTCTCTTTTTCCACCCTCTCTTCCATGGAAAAAAAAAACCCGCCACAGCTGACAGCCTTTTACAGAAACAGAAAGTATTTTGACATCTTTTTTACCAAGAGAAAAACCACAGAGGAATATATTTGCTTAGGAAACTGACCTGTAAAGTTGCTAAGCCAACTTCATGTCTCAGAAGCTCATTCTCAAAAAGTGGTCTCATTGCAGGCCAGTGACTTCATGACTTAAGCATAAAGCACTAGAAAAAGTCAAAGTTTTCATCTCTCCAGCTTTATTAAAACAAATACACTCCTGAAGAACATGCTGCATTTAACAAAATAGCACAGTGCTTTGCAATTATCCTGATAAGGTCTACCTGGTCCTATAACAAGTCACAGGAAGACTCTTCAAGAGCATCAGCTGAAGCCAGCATCAATAAAGTAAACAGCTAGAAGAGTGTTGTATTTTGCTGTCACTGTGAATTTAGCTAGGCACTAGAGGTTTCTTAAAAAGATGCCCACCTGCTGGAGAAAAACAATTCTGAAAGGTGACCCCTGGTTATGTACATTTTCCACATCACTAATGTTTACTAGAAATTGATTTGTTTGTAACTGTTAAAGCCCCTCCACTAAAGACAGAAATTGATCTTTGCTGCAGTCACCTCTAGAAACCTACCATCTGCTACAGGCTGTCACTTTGAGCAGTATTTGTTATTCTTCTGAAGGAAAGTGTTAAAGATGCTCTTTGACTTGGAAACACATCTATGGTACAACTGGGACAGCAAATTGACTTTGATCCTTTTGCTCTGGTAGCAACAGCTGTGGCAGTCACATGAAGGCCAGGTATAAATCACACCCCTGTTCACAACCAGGAGCTTCTCAAGAGGGCACTTAGTCCATACTCTTTCCTCTCCTCCGGAGTAATCAATCCATTTGTCTATGAGACTCTAAAAGTGTAAAACCTCCAGACAGGGACTTCACGGAATCCATTCCAATACTTGACTATACATAGCTTGAAAAACAGCTTTAATGCCTAGTACAAGACCGCCTTGCTTTAGCCACACTGCTGCAGCAGGTAAGGACATGTGCAGGTCCTTCCCCTCTGCACTCATACCATGTTGGATCTACCTTGAGGCTGTTACTAATTTCTCTAGATTAGATAGACTCAGTTCTTCCAAGATTTCCACACAAATCCTGGTTACTAAAACTCTGAAAGTTCTTGCTGTTCTTCCTTAGTCACTGTTGACCATCCCCCACAAGCATCCTTTGTTCAGCACACACCAGGGCAGACCCTGCTTGTGAGACCTTTTGGTATCATCTACAGTTCATGAATGCTTTCTCCATATCTACTTCCCCATCTAGAATTTTCAGAGTTTAAAAATTAGTCAGCTGAGCCTGGAGGCCACAGGGAAATCTGATCATGCTTTTTTATGTCAGCTGATACACTCCACAGTTAAATAAGGATCATTTCAATTAACAAGATTCTCATTTACTGTATAAGCATAAGAGTTTTGGTCTACAACAGGTGTCTTGGCAGGGAGTTGTACATTATGGTAGCAGGAAGTGCCACTATTTCATTTGCAATTAGGCAACAACAAAAAAAAAAATTCCAACACTAACCTTCTGTACACATCCTATACTACTCAAGAATCTTATGACATCAAGCCCATATACATAGATTTATGTCTATGTGTGCAAGGAACTGTTTTTAAGATAATAATGAGGCTACTTAGGAGGACAAAATGCTTCTTTTCAGATTTCTCTCTTCCCAAAAGTGTAGCTTTTCTGTAACCACAAATTGCACAGAAATCAGCACAACTTATCTGTAAGACAGAGAAGGTATTTCCCCACATGTAAATTTGAAACTATACATGAAGCTGCTGGGAAAGACCTAATGCAGTTGTTTAATGTGTGGGGATCAGGAGGCAGCAGCACAGGGGGAACTGTGCAAATGAAAGGGGACCAGCTGCATTTGCTTCCTAAAGCACACACTAGACAAGTGAGCCCAGCATGTTTCATTAGGAACAATGAAATCTCCTTTTCAGCTAGCTGGCATTCTGGCAAGGCTGCTGATAGATCAGAAACCCAGAGCACAATTTGTTTGCCATGCTGTAGCCTACTTTTGTTTAATCGGGCAGCCACTGTTGAATGTGACCCTGCTGTCAACAACAAACCTCCAGCCCGCATTCACACGTCAGAGCGAGTGTGTTGTGTGCGTGTGTGTATGTGTGTACGTGAGCTCTTGCTCATGCTCTGATTAAAAATGTAAGCACCTACTATTTTCAGTCTGAAAGGCAGCCAAAACCTTTTTGTTCAAATTGGCACAGGGAAGTCTTCTCGTGCCCATTCCATCGTATTAGCAGCACTCCGTAAAATGGCAAAGGAGGATGGATAATTTTGAAACTGTTTGTGACTGGAATGTGATGGTTTGACTTGCAGCCCTGAAGTAAAGGCAAAACACACCGTCATGCAGGATACATTCAAAGCACAATTGCAAGCTCTTTGCAGGAAACTGGTCTCCTTAGCACTAAAATGTCTCTCAATTCTTTTAATTAAGGGCCTGACTCAGCTCCTCGAAAATAAACTGAACCAGACCCTACCAAACCTGCCTCTCAGTAAGGTCCAAAGGTTTCACCACTGCTCTGATAGGAGCATAAATGAGTCTACCATTGGGCATTTGGACATTCAGTTTCCATCTCTCAAAAATATCCTCAGTTTTAGGCTGAAAATTAACACTTGCAAACATAAAAAAGGTGGTGTGGAAATACTGCCTCAGTGATCAATTCAAATACTTCTTTGTTCCCTTCATCTTTCAGATGACAAGTCTGTATTCTGTGATCTTCCCTGTTAACTGAGCTAACAGCACCTTCCACTTGGAGACTCTCACACCCCAGTAAAGCAAGAGCTGCAGGAGAGGAGGCACTGACTTACAGAGGACTAAACAGAAGCTCAGAAAACACCATAAGACAACATAGCAATATTTCTAGGTTTTTGGAGAAAAAAATGGGGGAGGTTAACCAGATCCTTGAGAAACCATTCTTTTGTTTAAAAGAACATTTGACCATCTTTACTCAGTTCTTATATACCTCAAGAAATTTCAGCTGCAGACCATCCATCCATCCAATAATTTCTCCATATAGATCACATAATAATGCCTCCACCCCCTCCCACTTCCCCTTTTTACCCTTAGAAAGCCCAGCAGGACTGTCTGAATGCAGAATGTAACATCAAAACTACTTCATAAAATGTTGACATGTCTTAATAAATATGCATACATTTAAATATGCTCTGTGCAAAATACTCGTGCTTAAGAAACCAGCCTAAATATCACAAAAATAAAATAGCATCTTCATAGCAGAAACACATTATGCGTAACTAGAAACTGAAAAGACTGTTGAAGGCAGTTCATTCCTAGATGTTGCTCTGTTTCTTCTACTCCACTAACACATTAGTAAATGCATTAAAGTAATATAAAGTATCAAAAGAAACCTTAAGTAATACCATGTTTGAGGGAGCATGACTTTGTTGCCAGAGATTTCTTAGATCACAGCTCATATATTTTGTAAATGTCTCTGCCTCACTTGCAAGAATTTGTACCCTTTGAATTTCAGTTTCGGCATGTTCAACCACTTCCCAAAGCTGCTAAGAAAATAAGTGCTGAGATTTGGGGTTATGCTCTGTGAGTGTGTGGGGTGGGGGATTGGGAGAAAAATGGGGAAGAAGCCAAAAAGCAAAACTTTTTGGAAAGGAAGGGACCCATCAATGGATTAAAAGATTGCTGTTTCCTCTTAATTACAGTAAAAAATATGACTGCAATCAAAATGCCCAGAAAGGTGAAGACATCCAATCTTACTAATTCCATAGGTCTGTACGGGTTGCAGAAACCTCCGTAGGTTTCATTGGCCCAAGCAAGCCCAGCATCCCAAGGATATTGCCCAATGCAGCTGAACACTCCAAATTTATGATTTAAAATGTTAAATGCAAAATCATCCAGAACAAAAGCCATGGGTTTCCAGCCAGTTACCACCAGGTCCCAGTAATTCCACTGTTTTTTTTTCACACACTCAAAATATAATCCCTTTTAATTTAGTCATGTTCTGTCTGGAGTAATAGATACTATTTTCTGCCTCTATAATTTGCCCTTGAACTTCAACTGAGTAGCACATTCTGCTTCCCCTCCTGATTAGGACTGTTTAGAATTGCTGTGTCCTGTTAAGCAGCTGGCCCATTTCCCCTCATAGCAAGCAAATTGTTCTCTTTCCAGTACTTGTTATTTTTAGAGTCAAGAGGTTTTGGATTAAAAAAAAATAAATCTTGCATATCACCCTTACTTTCAAGGTTTATTTTTTTAATCCTTGTGGTAAATCTGACTCACTTACCTTGCTACTATCTCTGTCTCTCCCTTTCACACTAGGCTTGTCTTAAAAACAACTCTAACCTTGTAAGGAGGAAGATTAGAAAATAGTCAAAGGTGGGTCTGCCAACTGTATATTAAAGTCAGGTGTGTTTGGATGGTACTTGTTAAAACTCAACATATGATTCCAATCAGTGGTGTTTTAAATCTGAAGGTTACATAAGGCCCTAGTACTTAACCTTATAGGAAATCAGATTCAACGCACAATTTGCAGAGATCTTGAGGTCTGTGTACTACTCCTAAGGAATTTGTGCAACAGATAAGAAAAAAACATTACTTTTCTTCTCAGCTGAAATGTGCACTGCTGCTTGAGACCAGAAAGGTGTCCACAAGCTGGAAGAGACCACCAATGGGGCTGTGACTGCAGCTCCTCATGGGGGAATCACTGCCATGGGGCAAGATCTACAAAAGCGTTATTGCACCAGTACCAACACCTCCCTAGAGGTTACACTTCCATGGTGTGCTCTCAGACAGTTTTTTCAGTTCTCCTTCCATTAACTTTGGAGCAAAAACAGCCTTGAAGGGAAAAAGACAGAAATAAAAAGGCAAAGCATTAACATGAGAAAAATGAAGTACAGTTGCTCCCAGCTATTTCAGCTGATTGGAAGCAAAGAATTGCTAATAAGAGGTGCAGTTTAAAGCAGGCTGTGCATATGTTAAGCAGGAGTTCTGATGTGCATTTTGCATCCTGTATTATGTATTTGAGTCCAGGAATAGAGACAGAGCTGGGCAATCTTAGCACTCCGTGGAGCATGTATTAAAAGGGTCCCAAAAGTAATTAGATAAATTGAATGAAATCTGACTTGACAAGTAGGGGTCATCCTATTCTATGAAGGCTCAAGATGGAGACCAAGGGGGCAAATAACAAGTGATTGAAGGGCACAGCTAATTAAAGTGCCTGCTATATTAATATTTATGTTAAAGTTTCCTGTAGCTCTGGCCTTGACCTGGCAGCTGGGTATACAATGTGTGTCCTTAATTTTAATAATTTTCAACATTATTTCTCATATGGTTATGAAAGTACTTTAGACAGGTTGTTATACCTGTCTCTTCCATGCTCAGACTAAAATGGCTGAGAAGTATAAAAATTGATGAAACAAAGTTAGGTAACAAGACCAAAAACAAGTCCCTCAGATTTCGTCAGCAGAAGAAAATGGAGGTAGGAAACACTGGCATTTATGAGTGCTTTCTGTTCAAAGCTGTCAAAAATGCTCTTCCATCTTTATGATACCTTATCTTCATTTTATGGGTAGGGAAACTGAGGAACAGCTGTGAAGGCTCACTGTGAGATGCATTCACTAAGGATTCGAGAATCACTGCAGACTGGGATTCCTACACATCAGTGCTCCAGAGGTGCAGAGCACTCCAGCTGAAAGCAAGTGGAGCTGGAGATGCTTTTCATTTATGTATGGAGAATTACTTTGTTACTTCATCAAGTAAGCATGTGAAAGAGGGACAGGGGGGAGAAGCTGCTATGTAACAAACCACAAACCCAAAAACCACACAACACCCTCCTCTTTCTCTTGCTGAAATTAAAAAAAAAAAAAAAATGAGGGGATGAATTCAATCTTTCTTTCAATCAAAAATGGAGAGTACTCGATCCACTTGAAATAGTGCAACAGAAACTGATAGCTGCATCCAGAAAGAAAGGAAAGAGAGAAGGTCAGCGAAGAAGCCATGAAGCCACTTCCCCTTCCATGAACCACCCCACACTCTTGGCCTGACACAGGTGGGCACAACCCCTCCCCTGACCACAGCCCCCTGTCCTCTTGCTCCCCTGAGCCCTCCTCCCTGCAGACGCCTGACTTTGTCCACCAGTTCCAGCGTGCACTCAGGCACACGCAGAGGAACCCTGTCACCCTCTGGTTGAACACACAGACATATTCAAGTGGCCGTGCAGTGGAGTGGACCAGAGCTGTGCAGTCCAGAGGGCCAAGGCTGCCCCTTCCTGAAGCCACTGCCACAACGCTGCCAACCAGATCACCTGATAGCTTTTCTTGCCAGAAAGCAGTGTCTGTCGTGTGGGAGAGCCCCACCTCCTCCCATCACTCCCAAGGAAACACAGAGGTTAGGTGCCCTGGCCAGGAATGGAGCCAGAGACTTCCCTTTCTGCCCAAAGGCTGAAACCACTGAACAGCTGCAAGTGAAAATTCATTTCTCTCATCTCACAGAAAAAAAATTAATTAAACTGAAATTACAATTTGGCAATTTCATCATCAATCTATAATGACCAAGACATTATCTTTCAGAGAATAAACTTTCACACATACACACACAAAATAAGTCAGCTAATTTAAGTCACTTCAATCTTTTCTTTGTGTAATGGGAAAGAGAGAGAATGTCAAGCTGCTGCTGTTAGCAAGACTGTAGACGTCTCTGGCTGGACAATTAAGCATCAAAATATTCACAGCTAGCACGAACATTGACTTAAACAATTTGCCTATGTTAAGACAGATTTAGCAATTGTGCCCTGGTCTTTTATGCCTTGCCCTGATTTGTTTCTAATGTTGAGGTTTTGCAGCACAAAGAGGTGGGGGAGGATGACACTTCCAAGCCTCACATGAGAAGCATGGCACAATAGAAATTCCGTTTAAAATTATGTATATGGAGGGATAAATAAAGGTTTTCCAAGCAGGATTATTTCAGTGCCAAATTTCAATAACCCTTTTAACTACATTATTGTACTTCTATTTTAGATAACAAGAGTGTATCTGGTACTTTATGTACAATCTGCAGAAGTAGGTGCAGCCACTGGCTTTCTGGCACCTTGCCTCTGTGTCTGAGAGAGTTCTAAAGCTTGGGTAGCCATGCCAGCACACACCATTGTTTGTACCTGCTGAAATTCAGTCGTTACAGCTGCAGTTGTAGCAATTTAGCAAGTAGAACACCCATTTTACTGTCTGTTTTATTACCAAGACAGATAAAATTTGTACAAGTAGTGCTCAGGGAACCAGCATATAGCAGTACATCTGAATTAAAAACAAAAGTATTACCTAGCTGAACTCATTAGCATTTACAGGAGTGGCTGAACAGATTTGTTTCCCCCATCCGTCGTGTAGCTCCCTGCACAACAGCCATTTGTTCTGAGCCTCTATCAGCAACTTACCAGAAGAAAACATAAAACACCAGTGCTGACTGGATGAACAGCTCATGGCAAACAGTCCTAACACCCCTACAGAACACACAAGAATAATGTAAGATTTATATACTCAATACCTTCTAACAGTTAGCTCCACAGATTTGATGCTTCATGAAAGACAGAGCTTCCCAGGCTTTGTAAAGAGAACACAGGAAAACGACTTTTCAGTCTGAGACCCAAAATGGGACTTTAGCATCCCTAACTCCCACCTCAGGTGCCGCTTGTCTCCTATATATCTCAGTTTTAAACTTACCTTTTTTTTGAGCACCTCAAACGTATTTCCTCGAGGATCACAGACAAGGCAGCTGTGTCCACTCCTTGCTTGGGGTGCTGTTCTCATTCTGGAAAGCACAGTCCTCCTCCAGACACACACAGGACTCCAGCAGGCAGTGCCATAGCATAAGGATATCTTCACTTACAAATATATGCTGCATCTAGAAGCAGCACTTACAGTGCAATCTTCAGAAATCTCCCCCAGATTCCCTCAAGGAACTACTCATCATGGTCAGCATTCCAGCAAAAAGGGGGCTTATTTCTAGATGCCTAGAAATCTAGAGCCAAGGAAGGGAGCCAAACAAGTCTGGTTAAGCATAAGTTATGGAGGCATTCAGGTGAGTCCAGAAACAGGTAAGAAGGATTTGAGTGCTGATTAATACACTTTACATAACTAGATATTGAATAATATTCTGTGTAAATATTACCACATCTTCATGTGCTTCCCAGCTGCAATGCAGGCCAAAGTTCTGGCTTTCCAGACCACTTGGGGTGGTTTTCTTCAAGTTAGAATTCAAAGCTGTTGCACATAATACATAGGGAATGAAGTGTTTCTGCTTCTCAGCACACTTTAAAACTCTCTGCTTCTTGTTAAACAATATACAATATAGCAAGTAGTATTTGGAATTGTATGGGCTTTTAGACAGGAATCTTTTTCAAAAGGTATTCCTCATATTGACTCTTTTTGGTATTGTTATATCCTCACATAATTTTTTATTATTTTTCTGTCGTAAGCCAGAAAAACACTGCCATTACAATCTCATTAATGAGACGTACCTTTTTAGCCATATTCCAATAAGTGAACTGCATAATTGTGCTGCTTGGCACCTGAGAAAAATGGCATCTCAGCCATTTCATGCAATTTGCACACTTTTCCAGCAAGAGCCCTTCAATATGGAAGTCCTGGAGAAAACTGGCAGTTCCCAGTGACTGCAGAGATAGACCCAAAGCCTGTTACACACAACCATGCCAGCAAGCATTCAAGCAAGCGATTCAGCACGCATATCTCAGTCCTGCACAAATTAATAGCAAAGTCAGATTCGGTTTTCAAAACTTCTTCCACATCCAAGTATGGTTCCAGCCCATTTGCAGTTCTGTCTTCCAGTATGTTTCTTTGTAAATAAATAAACAATCAATAAATAATCCAGGACTGATCCCTACATCTCACAGGCAATAAAATGACACCCCAGTTCTGACTTGGCTCCTCCCTCTGCCCGTGTGTGGAGGCACTCACACAGCTCCGTTCTCACCATCTCCTCTTTCCTGCTCTCCAACTCTTTGGACCAGTGAAACCATGTAACAATATTAAAAACAGGGCATTACACGTGTAAAATCAAGCATAGCAGTTTGATTTTAGATAAGAACTAATGAGTTACGACAAAGATTACCCTCAAGTGAGAGCCCCATGCACAAAGTACTTTTAGGAGAAAAAAAGCAGAACTGCAAAATAAACAGCCACTCCCTTTGCTGTAATGGACTAGATAATTTGCTAAAAAAGAAATCTTTTCCCCCAATCTTTAATTTAATTTCCTTCTCATATATTAAAATATCTCGACTTGGCTGTCTGATGAGCTTCAGGTGCTTGTCTTCTAGCTCCTCCTAAAAGCCTGCTTTTACCTTGAGCTCCTGCAGACAAGTGCACAAGGAATACAGATGTTGGATCCCTTCAGGAGCTCAGCAGGAGCTCAAAACTCTGCAGAATGTGCAAAATACACACTGCTACAGATTTCAGCATCAAGCCACTGGCCTAACACCACTGCTTAAGTACACTCTCCTTCCCTCCTAAAAAGTCCAAAAAGAATTGCAGGGGATGTTAAAGCAAGCAGTTAGCTCCTTGTTTGAAAAAAACTTTTTGAAAGTGCTGAGCCAAAATTAAGAGAGATCTCTAACTTTTCCCTCTGAAAGATTTCCTTGTCTTTTTTTTATTTCTCTTAGGCATTCTAAAATGACAAGCTGAAAACTTAAAGGCGAGTACTGATGCTTTCATTTGTGATATAAATCATTTAATCATCTACATATATCTAAAAGAACAAAGCTGTCACCACATGCTTCACACTTGGTGAGTATTAATAATGCTTTCCTCAGACTGCTTTTTAGAAAACAATTTCTTGGTAATATAAAGAAGAGTAAAGATTTAAATCTATTGCGGAAGGGAAAAAATAGGATTCTTTAACCTTTAAAGAATCCAATCATCTGCCCAAGTACTTGAAGTTAAATAGTCCTGGCTATCAAACAACCCAATTAAAACCAACCTGGAAGAAAGTCCAGGTTGTATACCAAGGAAAAAGAAACAAACATCACTAAGGAATGTACATCTTGTGGAAACTGGGAACAGAATGTGCAAAGGTCGATCATTTTAAGGTATTAAGTGCTAGGCTTTAGGAACTGCCTGGATAAAACGTCACACAGCGTTGAAGATTCTGAGACCTGCATGTCACAGTGTGAAGGTGGGGCTGGAACAGAGGGGAACATATCTGCCTCTAAACACAAACAAGTCAGACTTGTTTGACAGATAACTATATTTGAATGTCAGATTTATTTGATGTTCTCTAGTTTCTTCTCACAAGTAAAATATTGCACTTCCACATCTTCTGTCTTTATCGTCTTTCCAGGTCCACTGCAAAGGCCAGTTGTTTGAAAGACAACAGGGAGAATAATAGTGGGATGTGACTGGAGCTACAAACTTCCTGATGGATTTTTCTGCATCTCTGCTGTTCATCTAATTGCAGGAGAGAAAAGGAAACCAGGTTTTTCAAAGCATTAGGTTTTGAAACTTAGGAGGCCTTGGCTTCAAGTATTTGTCAAAAGTTCTGCCTCCTCACTGTGATATTTCTTGCCTGCTAAAATAAGATAAATAAATAAATATACCTGAGTTTTGACTGGCTGATAGCAAACAGTAAACAATCAGCCCATGCAAGAACTGCTTGCAATCTTAAGACATAAAGTGTTGTAAAGGAGCTGAAGATCATATGAGAATTTGGCCTTATTTCTCTCCCCTGCTAAATACAAAAAGATATCATGTCAAATCCTTACCAAGTTTCTAATTAGCTCACTTAGGTATCAGTCTCTTAACAAGCAATATTCCTCTTCAGACATTCAATTTCTGTAAAACTGGCTACTTAATTCACTGAAAAAACTAATAAGGTATGGATTATATCATCAGTGCCAGATGTAGTCCAATTCATAAAATCTCTTGGAACAAATCAAATCCTCTTTTTATTGCCCATCTGATTCATGCTGATCTCAAGGGTTCATGTTTCCATTCATGTTTTCATTCTGAATTTCACATAACAGCACTGTGCTCGATGTTACATAAATTAACAGGACATTTAGGATCTCCAGTGAAATCCCAAATTATGCAGTGCTGCAGCAGGTAAAATTTTTAACTGAACACTGAACATTTGTGAGGCAGCTACAAGAGCAATCCCCTGGAAGGAGGGATTTTAACTTCCCCCTTCACACGGCTGTGGCCTCCCAGCTGAAGCCACGTTCAGGTTTTGGAGCCAGACTGATCAAAGAGAACTCCTCTCCCCCCTCTCCATGCAGAACTTGCCCTCTGCATGGCTGACGTGCCTTCAGTAGCATCTCACAGTGATTTACAGCCATGCTGTAGGAGGAAAGAGTCAGTCAAACCTGTGCTGCAGCTCAGCAAAATTGCTTGAAGCTGAATAAACTGGTGCATTCATGCCAAAAAGTGAACAAAATCTCTTTGCAGGCAAAACCACAATGCTTAGACAGAAACACAAATATAAACATGCTCTGAAGATCCTCCCCCAAACAGAGCGAAGCATTCACTGTGGAAGTGTTATTGCCTGTAAGCAGACGTATTTTCACTTTTCTGTGCCACACAGGGAACATCTCTCAATATTACTTTTTAAATAGGTAGCTTGCAATGAACATCTGGCTGTCATTCAGAAAGCGAAAGGCCTTTTGGAAGTTCATAGAAAACACCAGCAAAACTTGCTTCAAAGTCTGTTTGAGCAAAAGTCATCTCTTGGGTAAAGATTTTATGTTTTTCCCCTCACTAGCTTTCCCCTGCAGCTTCTGGTCCAGGCTCGGATGTTCCAACCCCACCTTGATGCCAGCCCCTCACAGCCAGCCCCGATGCCCTGCAGAGAGCAGCCCAACACTCGGACCTCGGCGTGTTTCCTCACATGTGTCCCTGGCGTGAGCAGAGGAGCAGCATGACCATTGCTGGTAGGGACCTGAGCAAAGAAATAAAGCCCAGCCACCAACTGGGCAGGAAAAAGCAATTCCTGGCTCTGGGACAAGAATTTGTGAGGGAAATCACCATCCTACAGCATTGCCAGCTGGCCCCAACCCTGCTGTGCTCTCCTGAAGTAGGAGGCTCTTCCCCCCAAAAGCTGAATCCCGCGTGCAGAACACAGAGCTTCTGACAGAGCTTCAGGTGTCCATCTCACAAACAGCTCTGCTCCCTATGAACAGGCCACGTGCACCCTCAAGCACATGCCACACACAGATACTGGCCCAGCTGCCAGAAACGTTACAGCTGCATTAACGTGGGGCTGGATCCAGCTCATGAGCCCTGGCTGACAGCTGAAACCATCAGCCTTGCCTCAGAGGAGGAGTAGTGTGGCAAGCACTGCTCTGTTGGGCCATAGCCATCCTGCCCTGTCCCAGCTAGTGCTGGTCTAGCTCTGTACTGTAGCTGCAGACTCTTGGTAAGGAGACAAAGAAGACTTTTAAAAAGGCACAATAAGCTGCCCCACACTCACTCACCACCCTTAGCAGAAAAGAGTCTGTACCTAACCTGAAAAATACTGGGGTTTTTCAGACATGTGAATGACTAGTTTTCAGAAATATTTAAAAGTTCTTATTTTTAATTCAGGGGAAAATTCAGAAATGCTGAGACTCCATCTCATAATTTTTTTTAATAGAATTTAAAAGTAAAGATTGTTTTGGGAATGGAAATTCGCATTCAAAAATGTTACCCTAGGGAAGCCCTCCTGTTGGTTGCACTCAAGGACTACCAGCTGACATTTCCTCCTGGCATGCTAAAGCAGCACTCTAGCTGCTTCCATGACCTACAGCAGCTCAAGAAGACGCAGCCAATTGCTCCACAGAGCTGCACAACAACAGACTTGAGGCAAAGGTCACAAGCTGCAACAAGAGAAATACCAGTGGGGTATAAGGGTGGAAAGAACATCAATAGAAGCAGTAACACATTGGAAAGGGCTGCCTGGTGAGGTTGTGGGATCTCCCTCTGCGTAGATGTTCATGCTTGATCAGTGCAGGCTGAGTAATCTGAGCTACTCATGATGTTAGCCCTGCTTTGAGCAGTGTGTCACACTTAAATGACCTCTGCAGGTTCCCTCCAGCTTACTTGGTGGCTAAAATACAGCCCATTATAACAATTTCAATGTTGTCAGCTGTACTTTACTCCTCAAACCATTCTGGTCAGCTGTGACTTTATATTAACTAAAACACCTCATCATTTCTGTACAGCAAGTGTCTCCTGGTGGCTGAAATGAAGAAAGAGGATGTTTTCTCCAGATGGATTATGTAAACTATAAAACTGAAATGACATGAACAATTGCTAGTACCCTCAGAGAATTTCAAACAGAAGTTTTCCAAAAACATTTAAATCAACTTCCAACTTCCTAGGAAATTTCTGAAATATTGCTTTTACGTAACATGACAAATTCCAAAATGTGGATGTTTTCCAAATTTAAACACCTCTAATTTTAATTCTCATCATGTAACTAAAAACTATGGCAAAACGTAAAGGACTGGTAAGTGCAATATATGTGTAAGAATTCAACAGGTTCAGAAAATGTCTTTCAAATTATTAGGATGTTTTTGTTATGACTGTTGGTGTATAATCATATATTGCTCTACAGCAGTTCAGATAAATAAAAAGCACTTGATCTTATAGCATTATTTTTCTGGAAGAATAATTTTAAAGACAGTCCTTACTATGTGATTTCAAGAAAAGTAGAAATGGAAAAGACATCCTCAGTGTGGCTGCAACCTGTATTGTTAGGGCAGGATGGGAACCTCAGCCTGGTCTTTGCTTGATTGTTTTCAGGGAGTACTCAGCCTCTAGAAGAGGCTATAAGCTCTAGAGACTGTTTGTAAGAATGATCACAGTTGAATATGGGTAGGTATAAAACCAGTACCTTTTGGGGGAGCAGGGGAAATAATAGAAAACATAGTAGGTCAGTCAGAATATGTCCTGAAATTGCCTTTTTTTTTTAATGAAAGACACATTCTTGAATCTTAATACAAGAGAAGCAACTGTTATATAATTAAATGTTTCAGAAATATCTGGACTTTCATCTCCAGAATCAAAGGTAACAAGCTTTTTCACTAAAAATCTATTATATTAAGGCTCATTAAAGACTTAGGAAACAAAAAAAAAGGCTGTATGCTCAAAATTCCCAAGAGAATCATTCTCTAGACCTTTACTGACACTTGTTGCTAGAATCAATCTGCAACTTGCCAGTGAAAGGGGGTTTCGCTGCAAAATGCTGAATCACTGCAACAGCAACAAAAGCCATTCTGAAACCTGGCAGAACCTAAAAGGCTGCAGCCCACCACCTGCCAGACTGCTCCAGTGCCCAGCTCAGAGACACCCCCCTCCTCCATCTGGCACTTGCTCCAGCTGGCTCTGGCCACACCAGGGGTTTGGGAAGCCTCAAGAGCCTCAAGTGAGTCCAACTCTGACATCTCTTCCTCCTAATCATGCTTTCTGTCCACATATTTGGCTACCTAGGACTAAAAACCAATGCAAAAAATGTAATAAAAGTAGCTTGCCATTCTCTTATTCCAAGTATTGATGTACTTGGTGAGGCGGCAACAGGCGTGGGAGGCGACTATTTGCCATCACTACACTTTGCAGAGGGGGCTAAAATATGACTAAAATATGGAAGTCCCAGGGGAAGGAAGATCGGCAGTGACTGAACAAACTCTGCCTTACCACTTTGGTTTGTTGTCCAGCAATTAGGGAACAGATATTTCTTCAAGGTACCACTGAAATTAGACACACTTATTCTATAATGCCAATGTCAGTACCATGCTAAATACTGCAGAACTATCACATACAGTCAACAGTGCTTTTTGTTCAAGGAAATCAGAAGCTGGGAGAAGCGTATCATACTGACATCTAGAAGCAGAGGCCCATAATTCTGATTTATGATGAATATCCCCAGCTAATCTGTGTCAGAAGATGATCTGTGTGAGAAGACAAGATAATCGTGCTTTTCCTTACTTGGCTGTGACAGCACCGGAAATATGTTCAGAATGCCCTGGGCTGTACCACAGCTGCTGGGGGGCAGAAAACAAATGCATGTCTTTTTAAGTCAAAATCTGCATGGATTTAGGTGAAGAAGCCCCACTGAATCCAGCAGACCACATCACTTCCCAATGGAAGACCATGGATTTTCCACTGATTGCATCAGTAGGTGCAAATTTTGCCTATTCCTGCAAAAGTCTCCATACTTTTTGAAGCTCCTGTAGTGCTGACCTCCTGAGCCAGTTCCACAGAGTGCAATTCAGCAGACAACAATGCCAAGGACAGAAGTCAGAAGTCAGAAGAAAAGCAGGGAGAAAAATTACTGAGCATGCTTTAAAATAGACTGCAGTTACATTTAGATATTGCAAAGACCTCTTATATTTTTGCTTGAAATTTAATCGTAGAGATAATCAAATCTGCTACAAGCATGGTTTCTTCATTTCCCTTTCCTTGACCCTTTAGGACTTTCTTTGGGCCATTGGGAGCCACTTTCCTGGAGCTGCCTTTCAAGCACCTGCTTTGCTGCAGTGCAGCCAACAACCTCACCCTTGGAAAATAAAAGAGAAGGCAAGAGCTGTCAAAGATAAAGCTACACTTAATTGTAACTATTGTTTGCAGCTGCTCCCGCAAAGCTAAATAGCATTACTGTTCCGAGGGTGGATACAAAATATAATGTAAAATGCATCCCTTTTTATAGCTGGTTCAAAATTCTCACTAATACTGAGATTTAAATGAAAGAAAGGAGAGAAACTTACTATACGTACTCATAAGTACAGGAGCTGGCAAAATGCCATCATATATTTTAAAAGGAGAAGTCAGTAACTCTTAAAAAAGCACGGAGTCAACGTAACACCTCAGAAAACAAGGAGGTGACTGTTTGTGAGAGAATGCCAAGTTAGCACACTTGTCCTGAAAAACTCCCCCTGTCCTTCTAAAAACAGCTTAATTCCAGGGTGAACGTGCCATCTTCTCATACAAGAACACAAAGAAAGAGCACAGCAAAGCAAAATAAGAATGCACATTACTTCTAGTCCATGAGAACAAATGTTAAAAGGCAAGCATTGTGCCAAAAGTCCCTCTTACTGTCACGTAAAGACTTACTGAACAAAGACTGTTTGTCTCCATTAAACCTTTTTTCCTATACCTCGTACTTGGCATGTCAAAAGTTGTTTGGCAGAAAAAAACCCCAAAGCAAAATCATTCAAAGCTTTGGGTTTTTTCTGCTTCCTTTTCATCTTTAGGATGTTGAAAACTCAGGTACTATCTTTGCATACACCACTATTCATCTTTAATTTAATAAATGATCTCTTCAATGTATTAATGGTTAGCAGTGCATATAAATTAGCATTTATAAAAATCAATTACATTGTCTCATAAGACAGAGGAGAAACCAAGACCTTCATCACTGGATCATTTGTATTTATCTGTTAATTATAAACCTTAATTGTCTCTTCTTATCAGATTCATTTGCATAAATTGCATAAGTTTAACATTTAACAGGTTTTAATACCAGAATACAATTATTCTTTAAACATTCTTTGTTGAAATATTCATTATTAATTATAGCATTAAAATTAGAAGTTCTGATAATTGACCTTGGCTTCTCCTTGGCTCATCATCATCTGTCCATTGAGGTCATTTATCTCATGATTATGCATGCTTTGCGGCTCCTTATTACTGATGTACTCAGTTTTAATTGTACTTTATAGCCTGTCAGATTTCTCTGAATTTTGACTTAAAGCAGAATATTATGCAGAGTTTCACAAAAGCGGACTTTTTATAGTATCTTCATCCTCTTAGCATACCTACACATAATGACATACTGGGTGAAAGGACTTTTTCTATATCTGGATTATTAGGTACAACTATTTCTACCCTGGTGAGGAAAGGCTTCTTTTCATCAGACAACTTATGAAGTAAGAGAGACATTTAAGCTCCCAGCTAGCCTTGGAAAAAAAAGAATTAGCCAGGTATTACATTTGGCAGGTCATCTAATAGGCTCTTGTTCTTCATAACTGACCAGAAATCTCTAGCTGCCCTGTTCACTTTAAATATTGTTGGGGCTTGAGCCCAGGAAATAATGAAATAAGAGAAAAGATGACCAAGACCAAATGTTGACAGATGTATTCACCTGAATTTGACTGACTTGAATGTAAAGATTTTTTGAAAAATCATGCAGTGCAGAGGTGAAAACAAGTGAGTTTTCTCCTCTGTCAGATCATCCACTAAGTTTCACATACAGGGATTTACTGTACTGGATTTTTCTTCCAGTCAAAATTATTCATGCTATTCAGTTAAGTAAATATTTTAGATATCATCAGATATACATCCAGGAAGGGAGACTAATATTTAAAAAATATTAAACAAGGCTTTTTTAGATTGCCTACAGTTGCTATTAAAATGCTAGAGGTGTCTCAGGTCAATAGCTTATAGCATATTCTTCTTAAGTGAGTCTAGTGAGGAAACACTGAGTCCAGTCTACTTGAAATTTTCAGTATGTCCTTTGACTTCTCTGTGCTCCCTAATTCAAAGATTCAAGGCTACTTTTTTTGTCTGAAAAGCATCCCTGACATATATCCAGCCAGTTGGTGGCACCAGGGTTTCCCGAGTTCAGTTTTCAAATTCGAATAAAACCTGAGAGTTACGCTGTGCAAACCACCTTTTTGCACCAAGGACTTTCTTCTGCTGGGATTTCCTCTGCAAAAGTGTATCCATGAATCGACAGAAAACAAAAAAGCAGTAATGGATGTTAGCATCATTACAACTGATTTGGTGTATCTTCATCATAATTTACCTGTCCAAGAGCACACAGATTATGACTCGTTCTGACGGGGAGCCTAAGGAGAACTGGGCAGGTTCCTATTAGGCTATGCAAAGTAGAAGTAATAGGAAATTGTCAGTGCTTCCTCAGAGAGTCTTACAGGTGACTGAGGGAATGCCCGGATCAATTGTTAGTCCATCATCTTTGTAATAACTTGAGTCTGCTACTTGATCCCTAAAAGGAGACCAATATGTGGCACAAATTTGGAGAGCATTACCATTTTTTTTTCTGCTGCTTGAAGGCCAGCTACAATTATCTATTTCATCTCAAAGCCAAGTTGGTAGAAAATGCTTAACTTCATCAACGCCTTGATGCCTGATTAACTAGGTGGACATCTTTTATGCAACTACATTAACTACCTTGATTTACATCTAAAGGAAGGATGGCAGTATCTTGGACATGTTATTCTTTAATCCCCTCACCCTGGGAGAAGAGCCTGAAGCAAGTAGTCCCCTCTGTTGCCGAAGACATTTTGCAGAAATTCTGCAGGAGAGTGCTCAGTGTATGGCCACCAGAAACGCCGCAGGGAAGCTGTGCCTTGCCTGTGTGCTGGACCCTCTCCAGCCAGGGACTGCAGCTGGGCTCTTGCCACACTTGAGATTTCCTGTTCCTGCACCACTCCTGTCCTCTGGCCCAGCTCTCCCCAGGAGCATGATAGCAGCATTTCCTTATTCCAGAGAAGTCGGAACTAACAATATACAAATACCTGCACCTTAAGCATCTGCTGCATCACAGAACAAGAGTTAAAACCGTTGACAATAGTTCTGCCCACATTAATAGGTATGAACTCCACCCTTTATTGTGCAGTGGGAACATAAGGATGTCACAGAAATCCGCAGACTGTCAGAGGTTATTTCAAAGGCAGGTTTCTGTTACTCTCACCCTCTATTTAGTTTCCTTCTGAGGAAACCGATCTAACCACAAGACGATTGCATTCCAGGCAGATCCATTACCGCTGCCCAGGAGTGCCAAGTATGTGGCAATTCACCATTGTAACACCCACATACTATGGAATTACGGCTGGCCTAGTGGCTGCTGATCTACAGCAGATCTAATCCTACCTCAAATCACACACTGCAAGACAACAGCCACTCTCTTCAGCTGCAGGCAGCATAAGCAGCTTCAGGTAATCAAGTGT
Organism: Pachycephala philippinensis; assembly: GCA_013397055.1. NCBI lineage: Eukaryota > Metazoa > Chordata > Aves > Passeriformes > Pachycephala > Pachycephala philippinensis. Next base: position 1,154,439 of record VWZT01006512.1, read on the forward strand.
GATATTTCTACGCTTTTCTATACAGAGTTCTCCTAGCAGAAAATGTTTATATGGAGTATTTGGTTTGGGGTTTGTTTTCATTTGTTTTTTTTTATTCTGTGATTCTGCATAGTGGCTGGCCAGGAATGAGGCAGCTAGTGGTAGCAAAATGAAGGTGGGCTGACAGGATAACCTGAGTGCTATATTCTGTTCATGTTCCCTGTGATTTCATGAGCCCTCTGTCAAAGCTGTCACATACAATGGTTTTTTTCAGACTACAGATTTTTCCTTCTATCTACAAAGAAATTCATTCACTAGGCTTTTCAGCTGCCGGGTTCAGTGCCTGTAATTTCATTTTTAAAAATGAAGGGGAGAATCCAACACTGTGTTCAGATCAGTCAAATCTAGGTTGCCCAGACTGTCTCCCCTGGGTATGAAATGAGGGTCCAGCCTCTTCCCCTCTGCAAAATACCTCCCTTTAAGTCTGCTGTCCAAGTCCCTCTTGCTGCTATTGTGCTGTCTGTGCCAAGGAGCTGCAAAGGTACCTCACTTCTACCGAGCTATTTACCTCTCTGTATATTCCCACTCCTTGTGAGTCATGTAAGGAGCAGATGAGGGATCTGGGGTTGTTTAGCCTGGAGAAAAGGAGGCTCAGGGATGACCTTATCACTCTCCACAAGTACCTGAAAGGATGGTGTAGCCAGGTGGGGCTTGGGCCCTTCTCCCAGGCCACCAGTGACAGGACAAGAGGAAATGGCCTCCTGCTGTGACAGGAGAGGTTCAGGAAGCATTTCCCTTCAGGAAGAATTTCTTTAGTGAAGGGATGGACAGGCATTGGAATGGGCTGCCCAGGGAAGTAGTGGAGTCACCAGCCCTGCAAGGGTTCAAGAAACACCTGGACGTGGCACTTAGTGCCATGGTTTAGTTGGTGTGGTGGTGTTTGGTCAAAGGTTGGTCTCTGTGATCTTGGAGGTCTTTTCCAGCCTCAATGGTTCGATGATTCTGTCTTTTCCAACTCTACCTCCAGGGTCAGCTGAAACAGAAAGAATCATTCCAGTCAAACTGCAAACATTTTTTGCTTCCCTTTTCCACTTTGAGGGACCCCTTTCTGCATGCCCCTTTAGGCCAGCATACCAGAGCTGTTGCCAAGATAATAGAACTACATTGTCATTGTAACTTTACACTCACTTGTCAATGCTGCTGGAAACACCAGCTACCAAAATCATTTCCTTGCGTCATTGCATCAATTATGTCATCCATCCCCAACCTCAGTACTCTCTTCTACTGGTTTTCTTTCTTAATGGTCTTCGGCTGTGAACATGTCATTCCTACTTGGAGCAGTCAGGAAGATAGAAGGCTACTTCATGCATAGAGTTATCACAGAAGAAAACATGGCCACATAATCACACAGCTTTTCTTCTCCCAAAACCTATACAATGTCATTAATCAGAAATGTAGTGTCTTTGAAGCAAGAGCTGCACCACCCCATGTATAGTTGTCAGGGTCAAGCCATGTGGGATATTTCCAAGAGCAATCACTGACACCATGATGATCATGCTGACAATGAAGGATAACTCCTCCTGATTTCTTAAGGCTACCATTCACAAATAATCCATCAAAGAGTACACCGATACTAGATCTGCTGCAAAGAAATCTGGCATTTTTCTCAGCTGTCACTTTGCATGGAAAAGCCTCTCACCATGACAATTAAAACTTTGGAGAGGCCTGTTGCAAGAGGTAGACCAGGTGAAGTCTCCAAACAAACTAGATCTGTGTGACTGTAGAAAATCGAGGTCTTAGCCCATCGCCGAAGCTGAAACACTAGTTCTCAAACTCCCTTGCAGTCAACCAGATTACATTCATCCCAGTATAGCACAGGATGAGCAGGTTTAACCCTGAAGGCATATCTTACTATCCTCAATACTAAGAGGTTTTCCCTCTTTGCCTCTAGAACACACTGACAAATATTAAATCTTTTTTTATGACTATGTAGAGCCCCATGCATTACGTTTATGGAGAAAAAAAATCCTGTGCTGACCTCTAAGGAAACTGAGGCCAAGTTTGTTTTCTTAGTATTACATCTATATGACAGAATACTCTGATCCCTTTCTTTTCCTGGAATACAAGCAGGTTTCATGTTTCCCCTGTGTATAATTAAAGTAGTTACCCTCTGGCCAACTCAGATTGTTGTTTCTGAAAATTGTTTTTCTCTCTGGTTTTATTGAGCAATGTAATTATTTGAATTGCAAGAGAACTGTCTGAACAAAATCTGGGATATCAAGCCCATCAACTCACAGATTTCCTAGACAGTCATGGGCTCTAACAAAGCTTGCTATCTTTTTCTTTGCATAACAAGACAATAAAAGTGCAGTCATTTAAAGAACCAGTTTGCGATGTTGAGATGTGCAATTTAAAACCCAGTAACCCAGTTATGAGGAACTTTAATATTTAATGTGCAGATTAAGTGCACATTTAAAAACTCGTGAATGCATGCAACTCATGCAAGCTGCAGAACATACTTTGCTTTAACACAAGGTCCCTGGCACTTCAGAAGGATGAAGCAAAGAAAACAGCATTCCTTGGTGACTTTATAATCCTTGCAGCTGACAGGGCTATCAGATTCTTGCTACATCACAAGGTAAGTTTACATCCAACTCCTATAATATGCTTACCCCTCATTCAGACCCCTAACAAAGAAAACTGTCATCAAGAGAATTATGGACAAAAATGCTTACCAATGAGCAACAATAGCAGCACTGTCCCCTGCAGCATGTAAAACAGACAACCAGTCTGCATCCTGCTCTAGAAAAGCAGGCAAAGGAAAAAAAGAGGTAGAGGAAGATCCAGAAAAGCCATTAGGTCTTGTTTAAAAGCAGGTAATAAATATATCAACAAAACTGGGGCAATGAAGTCACACCCTGCAGCAGGGATAGACAGGATACTTGCTTTGCAAGAAGGGTCATGGTAAGATGTTCATGGGACACTTCTGATTATTTTGAGTTTCTCTGGCTCCCCCTCAGCTGCCCCTGTGCAGAGCCCCTTGCTTAGCAGGAGGCAAAAAAAGTTACTTTGTTCCTTCTCTTAGCAGTTCCATGTCTAACTAAAGCTTTGATAATTGTGCTCCAAAATACATCAAACCTGTGCTGGTTCTCTACACTCATGGCCTTAGTCGAGACCTTGCATAAAGCTTCTGAATAGAAAAGGCTAAGAGCTAAATGCTGCTGCCCACAGTTTCTGTTCTTAAGTCACTAAGAAATAATTGGTCTAACATTTCCAGGAATCCCACCCCAGGCTCCAGAGAAAGATGAATCTTGTACATTTTCTTTTTAAATTTAAGAAACAGCTTTTGATTGAGATAGCTCTGCTTTTTGATTAAAGTAAAAAGGCAAGTGGAGCAGAGCTTCTCAATAATACTGAACTTTACAATGCATGCAATAATTTAAGACTGTGCTCAGCCTGCATGAAGTAACAAGCATTTCATATTAATGCTGTATCTGAAGTGCACAAATAAAAGATAATTGAGTCAAAAATTTAAAATAAACCCCACACTTCTCCAGAGTGCGGAGTTCAAATAGAAGTGTTAAAAAGGGGTCTGAAGTTGACTGTCATAGCCCTCTCTTTGCAAGTATTGGATAATAAGCCCCAAGAAAGTCAGAATCATGCCAGTGGCTTCAAAGAGGTTACGCTGGTTCTAAGCATCCCACAACATTCATGTTTTGACACCCTATAATAAATATTTGGACTTTATTGTCCTTCTTAATGCATGAACACTTAGGTGGAGATTAAGAGTATTAAAGTTCCTAATGCTTCTGAAATTTTATTGATTTCAGTGGACCCTTAGACACAAGAGTGGAAATCACATGTGCAAATGAGCCTTAGCCAGTTACTACTACATGGCACCTAAAATTCCATTTATAATCAAATGGAATATAAGAAAACATTACATAAAACACAGGATGAGAAGAATAGAAAAGGCAATAAGTTGTGTGGGTTTTGTTTAGACTTTTTGTTCATTTTTAACTAAAAAACTAGGGTGTCATAATGAAGATTACTTTTCCCAAGGATGTCAATAGGAGGAAAAAACATTAAATTACATGCTGGGACTCTGAAGTCGAGACAGAAATTGGGTTTTCCACAGGCAGCCTTTTAAGGAACTATCAGCAACATGGTCCTAGCACCAAGGGTCAGTAATTTTGGATTGAACACACAAGAAAACAAGAGACCATGAAAGAATATTTGCACATCCCATTTCACTGTGAGACAACTGAAGACATTGAAATCTCTATCAAAATTAGTGACACCCTAGAAGCTGAATTTTCCATTAGCTGCAGGAAAAACCTTTCAGCCGTACTGAATGGCAATAGCAATTATACATGCTTGGATGAGGCAGCTTCATTTCTCCTTTATCAAGCTGGTTTTCTCTTTACTAACAGCCCTCTATCCAAGTGCTCAGAAAGCTACTTTTAAATACTCTTATATTTTCGGAGGCTGATGCTCAGTTTGCCATTTTCATCCAAGACAGTAATTTCAAACTGATGAACCTTTAGCTTTGAGGATCTAAAGGTCATTTAGGGAGTGTTGCTTTCCACGTAGCTGATTCTCACCATATACTCAACTTCTATGCAGCTGATTTACTTCTGCACATAACCAATCCATTCCTTCCTGTCAGAAAACATTTTTATTTTACTCCAATCATTCTCACACCTCACTGACTGCTTGGGCTAAAAATTATTTTTTTATATGTAGTCAGTCTTTCGTTTCTCAGCTGTCACTACTTCAAGTGGAAAAAGATTCCAGTATCTGGGTGATTTAGCACATACCCAGGGATTCCTCCAGATCACCACCATCTAGTAGAAACACCAAGGAGGGTGTTGATGCAGGTACCACAGACCACCGGAATTTATCACCACTCTTTCTGAATTCACTGGTGATGCTTTAGCTCTTCCTGCTAGCCTTGAGAATCACAAAGAATTTACTGCTTTAGTGCCATGTTGTGGCTTCAAAGGTCTGGAAAGCAACTTAATGTTTCAGAAAAATTTGTCTCACTCTTTTCTGAAGCCTAAATGATCTAAGTTCTGGATTTTCATTACTCGCATCATTGAAATATAATTCTAACTCTGTAAAAATATCTATTAGTCAAATTCCAGGGAAAAAAAAACCAAACAGAACAAAAAAAGAAGTCCCAGAAGTCTCCACTTCTAAACCTCTTACCAGCTTCAAACCATAACTTGTGTTTGGTCTTCATTCTGCTGACTAGAGTTTGTCAAGCACAGTGTTGCTTATGTCATTTCCATGTTCTCATCACATTCATTAACATTTTAAACAATGACATTTTAAAAAACATTTAAAAAACATTTTAAAAAACAATAACATTAAAAAAAATAGGTTTATTACGGGTGTGTTTTGGAAATGAAATGAGCTCTTGTGCCCTCAATGGAAGTTCTTGGGCTCTCACTTCAGCTGGCTGGGCCTTGGAGCCTCTGCTCATGCATACGTGGCAATCACCTTACAGACTTATTCTGACCCTGCTGCAAATTCTGCTGCTCCTAGTGACATCCAGAAACAGGAGCTGTCAGTGAAGCTGGGAATGCTGCCAGTCACAGAGCAGCAGCTGTAAAGGCTCTTCTACCCCAACTCACTAAATACCTTAGGACTTGGGAAAATGAGGGTAAAAGAATGAGAATCAGGTTATCTATTTCATTCCTGACTGAAGTACATCCTTAAGTTCCAGCCACCAGAAGATTCTATCCATTCTTCCATATTCTTTATGGGCACAGGCACCACTCCCAGTGGCAGGATCTTCCCCTCTCTAAATACAAAATTATAAAGCAACTTGAACCCCAAATCTCAGACTTGCCAGGAAAGTATCCATACCAAATGGTGATGCAAGAGCCTTCCATTTGCCTAACTTGCTGTTTTTAACACACAGGACAGCCTATGCCACTTAAAATTAAATGAAGTCTCAGAGCTCCCTGCTAGCTGCATTTCAGGCCCAAGCAGCTTGACTCCCCTCACAGGGTATCAAACCCTTCCATACACACAGAGCACAATTTTGGTATGTTGACTGAATGCAGCACAGTGCTTTTTGCTTTCTCTCTCCAGCTTAAAAATAAATCTCAGAGAAGACTTGGCAAATTTGGTGGACTTCATTTCTTCCACTCTTTACATTCAAATCTGCACAGAGTGATAAAATACTTCTCTTCCCAGTGCTGTATGGGGACTTGGGCTAAGGAGCACTTTCTGTTAAGCGCATTTATCCCATTCTTTCCTCTTTTGCTCAGTGGAATTCTTGATAATATGTAACTATTTGGAGGTCACATCAATTATTGCAATCTAAGATGCCATTTCTGGACTGAAAGTAAGAGCACCTTCAGTTTAGCAAGATTTAATAGAGGTTGTTAAGGGTGTCTGACATTTTTTGACCTTTGCTCTTCTCTTTCAGAGTTTGAATAGGTCTGATTTAATTAGGCAGAAACAGTTTAAGAATGAATGCAAATGTAAAGGCTCAGAAGGAAGGATATATGTATAAGAAAAATTACCAATTCAGTATCTTCAAACTGCAGCCAAACAAATCATGGTTCACACTGATGAGGACAGAGTCAATGGGAGAAATTTTACTGGTTGGAAATTAGGAAGAGATCATGTCAGCACCAAATTATGGTTAAGGAAAATCTAAAAGTGAACCCAGCTCATGATTTTTTTTAGCTGGAAACACAGACAGCCTTTGGAAGTGTCCACACAGAAGCACAAGAATTTTTTATGCCTCACCATCTCATACCCCTACACTGGGGATTGTTTTCCCACTGAAGGAAGGAGCCTTTTCTCTAAGTGAGCAGGACAAAGAACAGATAAATTCAAACAACCAGAAACTCCCAGACTAGCAAAAAGCCTTGGGGTCCCACACATAATCTTTCTCCAATTTGGTTAGGAACCTGGCAAACAGGCACTGACATCAAGTTAAAAAGCATTTTCTGAAGCTGATAATTTGTGTAAGTCAGCTAAGAGCCAACTGGGGCTGAGGGGTTCAGAAAACGTGTCCTTTTCTCATTGGGTTCATTGTTCCTTACTGGAGTGTTAAGAGTGTAGTTTAGTCCCAAACATGATGTTTAGCTTCTGCTTCAAATTGGTACACTCTGTCATGACCCTGGCTTTTTTTCTTGTCACCTGGCCTTCTTCCACACATTTGTACTACTTCTATTGTCTCATCTCCTAAAAATAAAGAGACACTAACATAAAAATATTCCTGCTCTGTGCTAATGGAAACATATAGCACACAGAGTGTCCCCAAAGCTCCATAATGTCAAAGCTTTGAGAGGAAAATTATATTATATCCTAGATCTAGGTTATTCCAACTAATGTAAACAAAACATTACAACTTCTAAAGTTAACTGACCAGTAGCCCACATCCCGCTATCAAATGGCTTATTTATCTGCATTACTTACAGTACATCCTTTATCAGAACAGTCATTTTAAAATAAGGTCATTATCTTGGGAAAGAAAAATAAATCAGAGTACAGTTGTATAATTATTTTCAAAAGCTTTATGGAGATCATTACATCATTTAGGCTGTAGAACTGAATCTCCTAAACTAATGACACTCCTGTCTCCAGACCTGATATGTAGGTCTGCTGATTTACAACATGAATCTAATCTTGTGCAGATGGAAACAGATGCACATACATGCACATATCTACAGGTGAAGGTGGAGTTGATGTAATCGATCGTGGCAGGAATAAAACTCCAAGACATGAAATTATGTTTTTAAAAAGTAGTTTATGTATTAGGGTATTATCTTAAAAGGACAACCAAAGTATATTTAGACATTGGATAGGGAAAATTTTATAAAACAGATAAAGGTAAAAAATATTTCTCTCTAAAGCAAGATAGGTGAGAAGCAGGGGAGGGAAGAATAGGAAGCCAGTTATCACAAAACCCCAGGAGATAACAGTGTGGAACACAAGGATGAAATCTTAGATACAGGTAATTAAAATATTTTCTATAGTACATTAGATTTGCACTTCATTATAGTTGGTGTTTTGGAATCCATACTGATACAAGCTAAAACATACTAGAGATACCCAAAGCAATCAGAATTATCTTTATAACTAAGAAAACAGGTAATCTAGCTCACATCCATGTTCTGAGGCTATTTCTCTTTTCCACCCTCAACCACACTGGGGTGAGCAGAGAATAACCTGAGAAGAGAAACCAAGTAAACTGCATACCTGGGAAATGAAGGACTTCTATGATGAAATTAAAATCTACATTAGAAAATGTGAATTACAATCAAATGAAGAGGTGGGCTTTTTGAAATGGGTAAAGCACATGACATGGGATAATGCACCAGGTGTTAAGACACTACATAAAATGTTTGTCATGTGTTCTTCCACACAGATACCCAGGACAAAAGTCAAGCAGAAAACTTTCAACGACAGTTGTAATGAAAAGTTTACTGCATAACTGAAGAAAATAAGGCTAAAAGATAAATAGAGAAGCTTGGCAAAAAATCATATATTTGGAACCAAATGATAGACTTTTGGCCAATAACAAAAAAATGGGGAATTTATCTTGAACAAGTGGTATGGAATGAGTGCAGTTAAAGGAAGAGATTCAGGCACCTTTTGCATGGCTTTGTGCCAACAGCCAAAAATTCCTGCAGTTCTTTTTATGATACCATATACAGACTTGATTTATTCCAGGGGGATGACAATTCAGCCCACATTTTTTGACAGAAAGTAAAATACTCAGATATTTGCATTGATGTCTGCCAGGAACAAAAGTGAGTTTTAGGCAGACTTTTCCTTACCTCTTCTGAGGAAACATCAAAGTGTTGCTGCCAGCAAATTACAGCTCAGGGAACTGGGACTTTGCTTGGTGCACACAGAAGAAAGTGCACTAAAGCTACTGAAACCAAATATTTGGTTTCTTCCAATAGTCATAGGAAGCTGAGACCCTTCAAAGGAAGTGTTGGTCTCAGATGTATCTTCAGCACTGTTTGAAAATTCAGAATTGCTCAAGACCAACAGTTGCCAAGCATTCAGTTTGATATGCTAAAGAATTTTTTTACCATCCATGACTAACTTCTGAAAACCCATGACTGAAACCAAGTTTCTCTTGGGTTTTTTTTTTTTTTTTCATGCTTTGTCTGAATATTTTCACTGTTTTCCTATTGTAGCAACGAATACAATGCTAATACTTTCCATTTCCCAAAATCCTGCATCAGAGCCATGCAGTAAATACAGACCTTAATTCATAGTTCTCCTGATGGGTCTCAAGAGCAACAGTTTTCACTTCAGGGGAATTTGATGATCCAGCAGGAAAACCTAACAGAAATTTTGGCTTAATAGCTTCCATAGCTCTAAGGCATCTTGCAATAGTTTATTTCTGTTCACCACAAGCTCAGTTATTAGCCAAACCCTCTGGCTATTGACAAAATTATCTTGTGCTCCTGGGAAACATGGACATTCACTTCCATTTAATCTTTAGGTGGAAATTAATGAATTAACTTCGGCAACTGAGCACCTACACCACTGCTTATTCCTTCTGAAGAGGCCAATATACAAATATTGAAACTAAAACTGAAATTTTTGATGTCATGACACAAAGGAGGAAAGCAGAGCTGCTAAACTGGCAAGTTCTTGGATTCTGAAAGTGTCCTGAAATCGCACAGGATATGGATGAAAGACCAAACAAGCAAGCTTCAAAAAGAAAAGTAAACTGCAACTTTAGGTCTTAATCTGCTGTGTTTCAGCCATGCAGATAGCATTCACTACAAATAACTACTTCATTATGTTGGCTGTATTTAATTTCAGACCAAAAAATGCCCCTCAAATTTACCACAACAATTCATACTCCAAAGGAGTCATAGAAGTGGAAGTCAGTATTTGAAAAATAGCATTTCATGGCTTAACCAGAGAGTTATCCAGGATGCACAGGCTGCAAGCCAGTTATTTTGACAAATGTGGAAAGGTTTTCTGATCTCTTGAGACAGACAATATCTCCTCCTATTTTACTCTTTGGCCTTTTGATTTACATATGGAACAAACTAAATACTAAGTGGTAGGACCTCCAGGCACAACATTGGAGAGAAAAAGCTACCAAAACACATTCTGCATCCTGACAGATATCACAGATTGGCTTTTAGGTCACTTAATGCTATTATAGAATGCTTCAGAAATGCATATAACACTGAACCATGCCATCCTTTTTTGCTACAACAGGATTTAGCCCTCTGGCATATTTATACATATGAATTGTGCCCAGGATAGACAGCAAGCAACTGACAGTCAAAGGTGATACCATACACACCTTACATAGCTGGGTTCATTGTATATTTTTACAGAAGTTTGACATAAACCACCTTAAAGATGTCACTGCTTTTCCTACGTGTCTTGACTTAATCTATATGAACATTTTATGCTAGTGTTCTCCTTACCAAAAGCTATTCCATTTACCTGGAGTCACGCCTCATCCAATTTCATTCTCACCCTTCCTGAGAAACAAGATTTCCTCCCTCAGGCTTCAAATATAGCAACCACAGGCCAACTTTGCAACACCCACCAGCACAGCATCAAAGGAGATAAGTGTCTGTTGAAATATTTATAAACTTGACTTCCATGCCACAACACAAACCCAATCTTTAAGAAATTTCCTCCTTATACATGAGTTAGATAAACAACTATTTGAAGAAAAACACAACTAAGCTGTTCTGTGAGGTAGAAGAAAGAAAGCAAATGATTCAGGCCCGATTCAGTCACTCTGAAGCTGTTACAAAGGCCATGACAAGAACACAGGTGTGACAACAGCAGTCAGCAAACTCACTGTCTCAATGGAAACTTCAACAGGCTGATGACTGATCCATCTGGAGGGCTGATCTAAACAAGATCTCTAAAACAAGGGCATCCCTGCAGAGAAAGCAAAGAAGTTGGTACTGACACTGTTCACACTCTATAGAAAATGCACCAGTTCCCAGCAGCGTCACACTGGGACTTTTCAGTAACCCTTAGGTAAATATCTATTTATTAAACTACTGCAGGAAAGTTTTGCACTCCAGTGCAGGCAGGAATTAAAGGAGTCTCTATCAGGACTCACTGGCACTGTTAGGATATAGACCAGCATGAAAGGTCTGCTCAGGAGACCCTTACAGGCATTCAGCTGGAGAAATTTCAAATCCAGATTTAGTGAAGTGAAGAGTGTATAACAACTAGCATCTTACACAGAGAGCCTGTGTTGATCTTGGCAGTCCCCTGTCGCCCCTCACGTCTGTCAACACTGCAGCTACATCCATCCTCACCTGACACTGAGTTCCAGAAGACCACGTACACTGGCAGAGTTTGGCTTCACATTAGCTGAGGGCCTTGATCACACCCTTTTGCCACGAACCCTCTGCTCAGATGATGAGGATGTGGCATCTGCAAGAAGCCAGGGATGAGCTCTAGAAGCAGCCTTAGTACAGCAGAGCAACAATCTTGGCAGCTTCTGTTGCCACAACACACAGAATCCTTTGCTGCATCGTGCCAGTTTCAGAACCAGTTTAATCAAGTAAAAATGGGACTACCAGCATGAGTAATTCCTGTTTCCAGATACTTTTCACTTCCCTGTGCTGATTACATCTAGCACAAGTAGTACATTCACTTTTCTAGGAGCAAAACAATCTGGGCTAGAACAATTTTAACCTACTGGAATAACAGAAAACTGTAAGATAAAAACCAAGGCCATCTGAAACCTACTCAGTTAGACTAAAAAATTGCCTGAAGGTATGTACTAGCTTTCACACCCTTATGCTTCTTCTGCCTCTCCCCTTTTGGCAAACTCACAGGCACAGATACTCATCATTTAACAATTACTCTTACTCCATTTTCTTTGCCGCTAAATAAACATTACTTAAGAAAAGACAATTTATGAGCCATTCTACAACTAGAAATCCACTCTGGAAAAAAAATGGCTTGATATTAAAAAAGCTAAAATTCCCTAGTGAGATCAGAGATACCTACATGGGATGGGATTCCAGTTTTTAAATGCAATACTTTGATGAAGGAAATCAGAGAGCGGCACCCACTAAGACACATGTAAAGAGAAATACAAGTAAGTATTAGCCATTCTGTTGGTCAAACTAAACTGAGCTCTAGCAAAGCTTTCAGAAGTGCCACAGGCAAATTTCAGTGTGTTTTAAGACAGTTATAAATTTAGCATAGGTATCAAAGAAAAGGGTACCCACCGAGTGGCAAGGAGTCACTTCATAGTAAACAGCAACCCCTATTTTTAGCAGTAAATATAGAACAGAATTATGGAATCATCCAGGTTGGAAAAGACCTCTAAAATCATCAAGTCCAACTATTCCAGTAGTGTTAAAGTCCCACAGATGAGTAAGAGAAACCACCCCCAAAGGTAATCTTATTACTGATGGCAAAATGGATATCCAGATATTTGTATCAAGAAAAGAAGCAGTGATGTTCTTATAATATTTATCAAATAGCATTTAACAAACACAAAATTTAAAAATAGCATGGCCATGTATCATCTTATTAATGTGTATAAAAATGTGCTACAGCACCTACAGGCTGTAGCCAATGTGCCTCAAGAAAGCCATGGAAGTGGTAAAGGATGTAGTGGGATGAGATGACAGCCTGAGAGAAGGAAAAGATACTACTGATGCATACATGATACCTAAAGTCTCCATATGGAAGTTGTTTATCTCTCATCATTCTGTCCAGCTGTTAGAAAGGCTTTTGCACATCTAGTTAGAAAGGAGTCTGGACAATATCTGAGGTATAGAGCTGCTCCTTGATTTTATCAGAGTAAATGTGCAGAAGCCAGGAGAAAGGTGCTGGTGGTAGGAAGGAAGAGGAAAAAAACCAAAACCAAACGACAGACCACCAACAAGGAAATGACTGAAATAGCTTCAGACGAAATATTTGGGGGAGTGACATTACTGGAGCCTTGTCCTACAAAGTCTCTCAATACTGGTTGTTAAGATGCCTTCTCATTTGGAGCTGCTGTCATTTCAGACCTTTCACAGCAGGGACTCAAGACAGAAAACAAAGAACAAGTTAAGGAAAGAGGGACTCCATATGCTTAAGGAAGGTGATCAGAAGTAAAAAATCACTTTAAGAGGTAGTAAAATGCAATTCCCAGCTCAGGAGTATAATTTGTTTGGGGAGACCATTCCTAAAGGCACCTCTTGAATCCTCTGAGTCCTCTTGTAGAAGGATTTGCAGATAATGTTTTCCCCACTCACAAAAGCATTATTTTACAGGCATTTTATTGAGGCAACACAGACAGCATGGGTAGGCTTACCATGACAATTTTACATGAATGACTGTATTTGAAGCCCAGTTTCAATGATTCTGCACTTTAAAAGTTGGTATAGATATTTTATAGTTGCCTAAATAACAAAAGCAAAATAACCCTCCAGGGAGAAGGAAAAAAATAATGAATATTTATTATCTAGAGAATTGTTTACACTACAGTATTTGTGCTACAAAGGTTGATTAAGTGCTGTGAATAAAAGTGGTAAAGGGAATTAATTTTCAGCCATGGACTGCATTAGACATTAGGGCAGTCCCTCTGCTTTGCCAAGTGAGAATGGAGATTGGAGGGGACCTGGTGCAGAAGCCATGCAAACAACTACTTTTGATCTATGCAGTCCCTCAATGTGATTTATTTGCTCAGAAACACAGTAGGTACAAGACTTCAAGTCCCTTAAGCACAGGTGACACACACACACACACACACAGAGCCCTTTAGAAGTTTCATTTCTCAGTCTACAAAATTCCTCTGAGCTGCTCTGCAGAGAGAATGACACCAGGTTTCTAGACTAGAGCTACTTTTACAGAGCAAGGGGGAATCTTTTCTTCATTAAGAGGAGTTCATACAATACAAATCCCTCTTACATAATTTAAGAATCCCACAAATAATTCAAAATAACTTTTTACATAGTAATCCTTCAGTAGATTGCTTCAATGCTTCTGCCACAGCTCTGATTTGGGCACTCTTCTGTGCAATCCTGAACAGTTTTATTTTCTGTTGCAAAATACACCTGAAACTTAATACAGTGGAACGCATAAATGTAATTAACACTTTCAAAAGTTAACAGAAGTGTTTTAAGGGGCAAGAATCTAGTTAAATGCATTTCCCATAGGCAGACAATTCTAAATATTTATCTCCTTAAAATTACATCACATTCATATGACTTGTGTCAGTGGTATACACAGGAAATATAATTTTAAATAAATACTGTAAGACTCATGTAGGAAATTTTATAGATAGACATCACAACAGAGAAGGAGGAATACCATACTGGAAGAAGTTAGGAGGGCCTCTTCTCCACACTGAAGAGCCTCCAGTCCAAGGGAGGTAGAAAAAACAAACAAAAGCCCAGATGTTAATATGTAGCTGCTTTACTGAAAGATCCAACTCCTACAGGGACTGCCCAGTGTAAAGGTCCCACATCGCGTTACAGAATCTCTCCAAGCTGAACTCGGGCAACCCTTGAGGAGAAGGCATGTCAGTTCCTCTTTTCAGTTAATCCTTGGCTTTTTCCCAAAAACCTCTCCAGAAAGGATAATTAATGCTAATTACAGGGTTTGGGTTTTTTTAAATGAAGTACACAAACCTCCATCTCTATAAAACTGGGCCCTATTAGATGCTGAAATAAAGAAATTAAAGACTTCAAAGGGTTTTTTTTTTAACTAATTCTCTGAGCCATTCAGTGCATCTTGCATCAAAAGTAAGTTGTATTAATATTAAATTGCTTTTAAAACAGGAGTGGTCTCTTGCTTGTGAGCCAGTCTACAGCTTTGAACTTCTATCAGGGTTCTTAAAGATGGGCAGGAGAAAAAATTGCAAGAGAAATACATTTTTCATTTTAAAAAAATAATATAAAATGCATTTTTGGGGTTCCTGTTGAATTGTTCTAAACCAGGGATTAAAACAACATAAAACATATGAATGTTCTCTCTTTAAAAAGTCGAAGTGTCCAAGTAGAATCAATTGGTAACTGTTGTTTGTACAATATTCACAAACATAGCAACATATTTACTTGTTCTAATCCTATACCACACCTTCATTTTTTTTCTTTTTATTTACACAATAGTCTTAAACATTTAATCTCATTCTCCCTTTCTTCCTCTCTGACAGATGCCTCATGTATTAAGCTTTCCTTTGCACTGTGCAACACTTCTGGCATCAACGACAGTATCCTGGGATTAGCCAAGGCTAGGATTTGGTACATCCTGACCATATTTTCAAGAGTTCCTTCAGGCAGATAAATGAGTGTTGTGGTTCCTGCTACTACACTTTATTTGCACTGTTGTAGCTGCTGGATACCTCAGTCAGGTGGAAGCATTCTATTGTGACAGACACTTAAGGGCACATGATGAAAAGTTGTTCCTTCCTCAAAATGTCTACAATCCAGGCAAGACTGGGATGGGAGAAAGAGTTGGATGTAAGGAAGCCAGAATCCACAAGAGAGTTGTCTTCAGTCAAAGGGATGAGAGAAGTACAATATGCAATACTGTAAAGAGTTGGAAAAGTCAGGGGGAAAAGGTCAACTTAAACAATTTCTGCCACTTTTTAAAATTTTTGAAGTCCACTACAGAAGAGAATGAAAGAGTTCTGCTTTGAATTATTAGCGATCCTTTTGTTTCAATTTCTTGTCCTGAAAATGCTGCCCACAGGAAGGTCAAAGCAGCAGGGTGGTGGGTTTTCCCCTCCCACCAAACATATTTGGTAACAAAACAACTTGAACATAAAGCTCAGATCTGTTCTTGCATACACTGTGCCTGAGGAAAACCAGGAACTGATGTCAGTGGAAGCAAACTGAAGCAGTGCCAAGTTAAGTTGTACCAAAAGCAGACCCATGTACCGTATTGCAGAGGGGTTTTTTTGCCAGACCTTCCTCAAATCCTGTCCAATGTCTTCCAATGCCAAACCCAGGATCTGAGTCCCTAAGAACCATCAGAAGTAAATCAAACCAACCCCCAGCAGAAGTAGGTCAGGTTCTGATGTGCATTTGAGGCATGGAAATTTAGGCATCCTTTCATAAATAGCAGCTCTTCTCTCGTAAAATCATCAGAAAAAAAGAGAGACAAAATATTTGTTTTCACTTTTTCCTTCCACCTCATCCATTGCAGATGGCACTTTAGCAAACAGTTCTTTGTCTTTTTTTAATAAAATTCACCCAAAAAAAATGTAAACATGCATTTTTTATGACCTACGCCTGAGCACTCATTTAAAAGTTCATATTATACTTCTTTGTTCGTATAATGTTCATATAAAATGCATTATGCATTTTCTTGACTCACTTCCAAATACTGTGAGAACAAAGAGGAATCCTTTCCATCACTCAAACAGCCAGAAATGTACTACATGACAATGCTTCAGAAGTTAAAAAAAGCCTTTTAGCCTCAGTGGAATGCTATTCATTTCTGAAGGCACTACTCTTGGTAATCTTTGTTATTTTATCTTTGAGGAAACCTTGTAAATGAGATTATAATGCAATATTACTAATTTCATAGATTGCACATTATTCAGGGCCAAAAGCAAACAATTTATTCTATTCTTAATGTAGACTTTATCTTTCTCCTTCTCATAAGCTCTTGAACATCCCTAAGTTCATTTACCTACTTCATTTACTTTCATCCCCATCTACATTTACAGTTCCCCATCACAGTTTGCACTTACACCAAGTGAAGCTGATGCACATGGAAAATTTGACCACTGTGTATGGCAAACATGTTTATTTTGGCACCTTTATGTGACACGAGGGACAAAGGCAAATACTGAAAAATTACTGCTTCTCCCCACCACATCTCTGTGTGCTTCCACAGCCTCTTGACTATCTCCTGTGCTTCCCTGTGAGTGAGATCAGCTCCTCTTTCTAACCCTGGCAACTGCCTTGTCTTCTTCAGCCTGAGTAAGCTTAGACCTCCTTGAGCTGCCTTTCTTTTCAGCTTTTTCCTGCCAGAGTTCACAGAAATTGCAGAGACAGCAAGGTTAAAATTTATACCTTTCCTTCTAAGAAAATTATTTGCGTTTTACATTTTTTACTCACAGCTCAAGAGGCCAACCTAATCCTGCTTTCCATCTTGGTTCTCCTAATGCATGCAAAAATAAGATAATCTACTACATTTTAGCACAGAGTATTTTTCTGCATGACACTCACCACCACTTGCATTCATACAGTTTCTTTTCTGTTCCCCACACTGCACACCTGACCCCTGACCAGATCATTTCCTCAACATTATGAATCCTTTTTACTATGTACAAATTAATCTTTACTCCTGTCCAAAGGTTTACTAATACTGTATTTAAAAATGTTGTTTCTTCTCTGCTCATTATTATTATCCACTTTAGGAAGTGAGTCCATGAACTTAGATAACTTTGTTACTCCCCAAGATGATTAATGAGGTGATCTTAAATATCAATAGCACAACATCAGCATTTTGAAAACCTATTTATATTACGCAGCAAAAAAGTGATTTGTAACTTCCACATAAAACAACTTCAGAATGGAGATGTTGCCTCCAGTTAAGTCTTTGTGTATCTTAACCATTAAAAAAGCAGACCCTTTTACTCTAGGTTGCATGCTGTAGGTCTCCAACATGCAGTGGTTTGCATCCACTGGTTTCAAGCACATAAACACAGAATGTTATCCTGTGACATGAAGATGTGGCTCTGTGGAACTAATTTCTGTATTTATAAATTAAGCTTGTAAATGAACAAACTTTCCTGGAAGAAATCAAGACACTGGAATGTTCCTTTTCTGAACATGGTTTGGTATTGTACAAGTCAAAGCCGGAATGTTAATGGGTTGCATATAAAGCTTAAGACAAGCTGATTACAGTGAAGTCTGCTTTTGACAGCTACCATCCTAACACTGACAACACATCATACTCCGCCACCAGGTTTCTTCCTCCAGCAATTTGTATTTCTATTAAACACACGAGCAAATTCTTCATATAAAGAGGAAATTAAGCTGTAACTTCACGTGTCCAAAACACTAAAAGAATAAAGCTGGCAGAAGTAAAAAGTTAGGGTAAGAGGGTTTTATAGCTTCACCTGTCTGTTTTGCAGCTGCTGTTCTTCTGTCCTTCCAGGGCAAGCTATGGTCAGAAATAGAAAATTACATACCACAAAGAATGTCTTATCAGAAATCCAAGCTATGCTGAAAGTAGCAAGTGTCAAAACCACAGCAAAAGCCTGTCTTGTGAGATGTCTCAGCTTAAACACCTTGAGCGGTTCAGATAAGGTTTACCAAAGCCTCTGGATATGATTTTCCAAGCTTCTCTAACTGTCCACTCTCAAACATGTGGATTACACCAGCTTGTTCAGCAGTCATTTTCCGTCCTTTCTGCTTGAGTTGACAGTTACATGGACATTCAGCTTTCCCAAAAGTAGTCCTCAGATTCCCAGGAGCAGCCAAGCCTCCTAACTATGGCACCCCGACCAGCCTCACCTTGCTACTTGCCCAAGGAGGTCAGGGAGGGCAGTGCCAGGAGGCCTGAAGAGCCCTGGATGTGAGCAAAAGAAAGCCAGCAAGGGCACTAGGGAGCAGACAGACACACACACACAGGAGTCCTGTTAGCCCAGACACTGCCGAGCTTCTGGCAGAGCTACCCTGATACTCCCCCGTTCTTGTGGCACTGCCAACCACCTGTGTGTGACAAGGGCCAACCCAGACCTTCTACCACATCACAAAACAGACTTGATGGTAGAGACTATTTAAGATGCACCAGAATACAAATATTGCAAATTGATGAGCTCTTCAGCACTCATTGTCTCTTCTTCATGAATAGCTACAGCATTTGAATGCCTTCTCTTACCCCTTCCAGTGTGGATCCTGCAGCAAAGTCCCAGCAATCACAGAAAAGAAATACAATCTATATGCACTGGTCATTAAGATCCAGACTACATTTTGGATAAAAAATTCCTTCCTAAAACATGCACATCTGTTTCACTAATACCAACAGCAATTTTTAAATTTAAAGCATTAAGAAAGACTGTACAAGTTCACCAGAGGAACAGATGAGAGGTGCAGTGAATAGAATTTTAGTGATGTTCATTGTCCTAATTACAGTGAATAATACTTTGGCAGAAAGACCAGCGTCCTGATTGTTCCAGGAACTTCCAACAATCAGCAGACTATTACCTCACTTATTTACACCAGAGACCTGATCTTCCAGTCACACGAAGCACGTAGCATGGGCTTTAAACACATGAACAGTCTAATTGACTTGTTTGGCACAGCTGCGATGCTGAGGAATGAACCCGAGACAGAAGCACAGGTTCTCCTGCTAAAGGCTTTCTCACTGTTCTGCATACTGAAATCACTCCAGCCTACATTTCTTTTCCCTTCTAAAACATCTGTGATATACTCCCTGATGTCCTGCCACCCACCACATTGGCACAATTTGATTTGAAAATTCAGTTTACTGATGGCTTACTTGCACAAGAGCCCAGTGGAGTTAAAAGGCACAAGTGAGTGCCCCAGTCACTTCGGAATGGCTGGAGAAGACTGAAAGGTTTGGCTTTGTTTGCAGTAATTACAAAGGTGGTAGCTACATGAAAGCAGACTCATGAAGTTCAACACCCCGCTTTCGCTTGCACTGAGAACATATATCCAAATGCAAGACTTACAAAAGGGCAGGAAATTTTTTAATTCCAGGTCTCCACAAATAAACTTCCTTTGATTCATGGGTTGTCTAGGGCAGTGAAAGCTAACAAGGAATAAACCTAGAATTGGAAATCAAATAATCCTATTTAATTTTATGGTTGTTGACACAACTTGTTACATGTGTTTCCTACCAGAATAAATGAAATCATAGTCATCTGATTTCCAAATTACCATATCTATTGTTTCAGAAATACAGGGTGTAAATAATTGCAGTGCAATCGCCTATGTCTGGACCTCTCTCATCCGGAACCGTTATCAGGATTAGCATAAATTACGGTGCCATCTAATAATGAAATCACTGAACACTGATTGTGCCAGCTATTTAAACCTGTAATTATTGCTCATTAGAAACGTGTTTCACATTATTTGCCCCTTGCAGGCCCAAAGTTGTTGTCTAAAGGCTTCTGCAAAGAATTCTACAGAGAAGATTGTGGAGAAATTTGAAACAATGGGCACGTATTTCAGCTGCGAATACTGTCTGTTGAAAGAAACACGTTGTGGGCACCATTCATCCAACCTAAAAGACATTTGGATCTGTTACTGCAAAGGAAAGTTGCAACAGGTAAGAAAGGAAAGCTCTGGTATCATTCAGATAGGTGTGAAGAATATGTGGTTTTCTGCTTAAGTGTACAGCTCATAGTGTTTGTTATCATAGTAAACAATTTGCATAACACAGACTCTAAATGCAACAAGCTCCTGACCTCACCAGAGGGAAGGCTTTTTGGCAGCTCTTGTCATGGCTAGGTAGGGATAGACAGCTACCTGGGACACCACACCAAAGGCAGTTAAGGACAGAGGCCAGAAGTAAAGCAAAAATGACTGTAGCCTTTGCATGCTCCTCTGTAAAGGGTTTGCAGAAGACAGTTGATTAAGACTTGTCAGTTGCCCTTCTGGATCTAGCTGTTTACAAGATGAAATGGCTAAGAAGAGGCTCAGATATGTGCTCTTCAGTCCTAATACATATTTTTAATTCATTTTCCTTGACAGAGTGAAACCAATTTATTTTTTGCCATCTTCTTCCCACTGCACGTGCAAAAACTTTTTTAGAGGATAAAATAACAGCTTTACCACTTTCAGAAGCAAAATGGCACAAAAGCAAAAGAGGACAGACAAGCATATATCATTTTGAAAGACACACCTCAGTGCAAAGATCTCAGCTGACAGTGAGCCTATTCGTCTTCGCTGATCACTCTTTCCAACAGCTGATTGAAGCCACAGTTTGGAGTTCCATTCCTGTGGTGAGTAGGTTCAGTAGATACACAAGCAACTCTGCTGCCAAAGTACACATCCCCTACAGACTGCAGACCCTCACAGCTACGAAGGCTTGAGCACTCTTGAAAGTTTAGCTTGTATTAATGCTTCACAGAATTGTAGGTGTCCATCTCCACTTCAGCCAGGATGCAGAAGGCTCAGAGTCTGCCCATTCTCTGAACAGAAGGCCTTTATTTTACTTACCACAGGCTCTGCAGCAGGGAGAGTCTCCAGCCTTCTAATAATTGAGTGATTTTCCCCAGCTTCCAGCCACTTGCACCAACGTATTGCCATGATGTCAACAAGCCTAATCATTGGATGGGGCATTTAACTAATTGGTTCTGTATCCTTAAATTTCCTACCATCACCTGGCAGGCATTACAAGCCTTACCAGAGGTTTTAACTTGATATATGCAGAATGTAGGAGAAACTGTATCCTTACATGATGTGAGTGCAGCTCTTCTTTTTCACATTCAACAGCTAGCAGCTTCAAAAATAAAAGTAAATGCTTTCTTGAATGTGTAGGACATAACAGGTTCAAAAAGCCACAACTGTTCTGTTGACAGGTGTTTGCAAATAAAATTAAATATTCCAGGCAAAGCCAATCTAAGCTTTCTGTACCAATGTGATGCTACCTGCAGGTATTTACCCTCAGATAAAGCTTTACATTAACTGAATATTGCCTTACCTAAACCTGTAGTCTGTGATGTTACTACTGCAAATATTTGAAATTCAATGTCTGATGGAAATAATAAGCTGACTTGGGTTAAAAAAATTATTAGGCAGTTCTTTTGTACCACTATTAGCTCTAGTTGTCTGCATCAGTTCTCACTATGGTGAATATCCTTACAGAACTGTTAGTTAACAACCCTCCCTCCAAAAAAAAGAGCCATTCTTGGCTGTTCCGATCTGTATCTGTGAATGATGTAGAGCCCAAGGGTATTTCCTTTTTTATTACCAAATAGTCTTCTCCAATAATTTGCTGGGCACTTAGCCAGATTCTGTTATTTGGTCCTTCTCTACAACTTTTTGGCTTTGTCAGATCTTACAGGTTTGTTATTTATGTTTCTGGAAGGAAAAAAATTCTAGGAGATTGTTTATTAAAAAGAAAATAAGCACTTTGATAATTTGTCAATGTCAGTAACCTTCACCTAGACTGTGTGGACAACACTGGTTCTTATTGCACAGGATGATGGATACACCAAATGGAGGAAAAAAATCCCTCTTACATAGAATTGTTAAACTTCATTAAAACTGTTGAAATCTTTAAATGATTTGCAGTTTATAAAATAAATTGGTATTCTTTAACACCAAACAGGATAAACTGCAATTCTATTCAAATTATTGTTCTGCTTTTTCTTTTTGACAGTAGAAACCAGGAATTTTCCTTCCATTTGACTGTAATATTATATTTGGTGCATTTATTCTGTTTTCTTCAAATAGAAGTGGTGATGTGTGGTGACAAGAAGACAGACCTCATATTACCATATATTTATACTCTGTAGAAGGAATGATGGTACATTAATAGGTTTATTAAAGAAGGCTGCTGTCCTTTAGGCACATAAAAGGACAAGGCATCAACCAGCTTCACAATTATCAACCCACTACCTGTTTGTTTACCCAATTTAACATACTGAGAACTAATCAAAGAGGAGAGATTGGGGAAAGAGGAGAGTTTAAAATAGCAGCAGTTAGCAAATACATCATTGAAGAGCTGAGAGATTTGTACACCTTGGACAAGATACCATGGCTCTGAAGTGATTTCGCCATTTTAATACAGATTAATTGCCTTGGTCATATTTCACTGCAAGGTTGTGTTAAAGCTTTGATTAAGATTTATCTTAGCATAGCTCTGACCAAGGGAGAAAAAGGAGCACTGCTACTGCTGTTGGTACAAGAGCAAAGCAACAGTCAGTCATTCAAAGGAACTGTGTTAATGATACGAAACATATGGTTTGTACTATTTTGTGTATTTTATACCTGCTTTCATCTCCTTACCTTCTCATACAAGATAATAACTAAAGAAAACTCTAAAGCAAAATCAGGTAAAAATTTCCCAATTCCCTAGTCACACGATTACATACTGGGAAACACTACTTTATTATAAATATGAAGGGAAAACCAGTAAGTCTTAAAATACCTGAGATACCAGACCTTAAGTGAAATCAATTCTCAATGACCTGAAATAGCAGAAAGAGCCTCAGAGGAGGTAGACTATGGAGTCAAGTGCCTCTGTGTAGTCACTCTGAACACAGTTTGGCATAGGTAAGATAAAAATGCTATTATCACATTTAATACGTGTGAGTATATAGGGTTTGTTGAGAGATGTATAAATATTTTCCCATTACAATGTGCGTGTGTTCACATGCAGGTATACTTAAATATGATATAATGTCCTGGTATAAAGAAAATTGGGAGTTGAAATCTTAGTGTGGTTATGTCTCCATAAAACCCTGCCTAATAGCTCCAGGTCAGCGAGCCCTCAGCAATAGATGGCCTAGCTCCAAGCTGTAAGCAAAGCAATATGGTTCTAGCCTAAAAAAAACCACAAAAAAATTACACTATGAAAATTGGGTTTATAAATAAAGGGATGATAGCCTGGATTCTTAGAAGTCATTTCTCTCCACACAAGAGGGTAAGATCTTTCTGGTATTTCTACGTGTAAATTCTGAGTCTTAACCTCTCTGGGAGAGATAAATGTGATACCAGACTCTAGAGCATTACATATTCTCTCTGTCTCTGTCCCTTTCTCTCTGTATATATTAATTTTATAGATCTTTTTATTGTCTCAACTATACTGGTTGCGTGAGAAGCAGAACAATAGGCCAAGTACTTCCATTTCACACATGCCACCTCCATAATTCAACAGAGAATAGTAAAGAAGATCTATAAACTTGTTATAAATCAGTGCCCTAAACTAAATTAACCATCGAAATAGATTACCATAAAAATAATGTCATAAAAATATTCTTCACCCTTCTAGCCCGTGTATGTGTGTGTGCTTGTGTGCTCCCATACTCGGGCCACTATCCCAGCACCAAGGCTAGTGGTCATGATAACCGTGTGGCAGGATGCCTTCCACAGCCTTGGAGGAGACACCAGGCAAGCCTGTGAGGATGAGCTTTAATATCTCTGTGCCTGGGAAAGTAACTCATAAACAGATCCCCTAAAATCTGATTACTCTACATAACTCACCTTTAGTAGTGAGTCAGCCCCGCTTTCTTATTAGCAGTGGAGCACTAGTCTTTTTGGTTATATTTCTGAGGCACTTTTGGAAAAAAGATAAAACCCAATCAAGCTGCAGGCGAAAGGATATGGCAATTTATGCAATACACAGCCTTTTCCAAGTCTGGATCCTGCTCTGCTGTCCCTACACACCCACTCCCCCAGTATTTGACCTTTATGTACATCAAGCTCCATGAGAAAGGCATGTGTAAATACGTGGAGAGTATCCAGAGATGACTGGATGAAGTTCATTACTGGACTGATAAGGCAGTGGCTCAAGAGCCGGTAGGAGTTTTTCTGTCCAGCTGACAATCACTCTGTAAAAAGAAATAAGAACAGCAGAGCCCAAGGTGGTTGTCCTGAAGGTGGTGCTTTCCTTACCCACCTCCAGCAGTGTCTTCTCCCGAGCTCACATGTTGCTATCATTTAGTTCACAGTTATAACATGGGAGCATACCTGTATTACTTAGTTTTTGTCTAACTTTAGGAATCAAAATGGCTTTTTAGAATCTGTAAGTGCCACACTTCCAGGCACAGCAACAACCACCCCTGAGAACCAGTGGCACCTAGGTAAGAGTAACTCAGCCCCTGCACTGGCCTCCCTCTACAGCTTGCCGTTCCTGATAGGTTTTATCAATCTGTATTTTGACAAGGTGATTCTCTCAACCAAAGTGAACTGTGAAATCTTCCAGTAAGGCAATTCAGCTGCTTGAAATGGTAGAATTTGGCAGCAGCCACCTGGCACAACCAGGGGTCTCATCAACACTGGGAAGCATTGCCTTTGGTAAAAAATGGGAATGGAGCACAAAGAACAACCATGCCGAGCCAATAAAATGGGTTAAAACCCTAGAAAACTGCTCTCTTTCCTGCTAGCGAGATGGAGAGGAGAATGTGGAGAGCAACAACCACCTCATGAATAAGAAAGAGAAAGCCTAGGAAAAACATGTAAGATCTGAACTGAAGGAGAGGGAGTTGTGATACATAAGAGAACTGAAAACAGCTGTTTGGGAGATATCAGTCATTGTCTCAGCCCAGCTGAAAGGGCTGGTCACTCCAGGAAGAGCCTGTGAGGTATTTCCTAACTGGGGATTTTGGAATTGGACAGGAAACATGGATCACACTGAGGAAATGGAATTATTTATCTCTGCTCACTGGGTTCACATGTATATAGCCTGGGTTTTCCACAACCAAATGCTGGTGCACTGTGTGTTCAAGTCTTCATTTTGTTCTGATATAGGACATAATGTTGCTGTAAAGAGTCAAGCAGATCACTGTCAACTAAAGTTTCCTTCATCTGAAATTAGCTCTGTCTTTAACTCAAAGGAGCAAAGAACAGTCTGTCATTACTGGGGCTAGGGCTGAGAAAGTAGGTGCTGAACAAGGATGGAAATAAATTAAAGCAACCGTACAGAGCTGTAACATGAATTTTCTAATGTAACTGGCACTGAAGTTATCCAAACTGTGCAGCAATTCCCTTTTTCATACACTGTGGGAAACAATGGGGTTCAAAGCATCATTGCCCATGAAGAGGAAGGATTGTACTTTTTGTTTTTAAATGCCTCAGTCTGGTAGATAAGATAAAATCATCCTTCAAGATAGAACAGTCTTCATGCCATTCCAAATAATCATTGTTAGAAATGCACTGAACTGCTAGGCCAGTTAATAACGACATCACATTTTATTTATATGGCTCCCATCTGCTAAAGCCTTCTAGGCAGCTCACAATGGGTTTGATTTTTGGCCAGAATTTAGCATAGCTTCTGTTTATATGGATGCAAATAACAGCAGTTGGATGGCTGTGTGCATAAACAGGTCTGACTACTAATCTTTGTGGCCACGATGCATGGTTTTATTCCTTCATGCAACAACAAAATGTCCATCTGAAAAATCCCTCTGACAAAGAACACAAAGTGTGAAAAAGGACTAGGTTTTCCTGAGTTTAAACAGTTTCAAAGAATCCAGCACTGGCCTTGGCAGCCCCCACCACCATGAAAGGGGCATCATCGCTATGCCCAGTGCTTAGTGAGAACCCCAGACTTCACACTCCCCGGGACGGGACGCAGCCCTACAGAGAAGAAGGAACCAGATGTTCATTTCCTCCTCCCATCACCTCCTCTCTTACTCACCACAATATCTTCCCCACTCTTAGCCAGCCTTAACTTCCTTTCTCACCCAACTCTGCAGGAATCTCTCTGCCAGTGTCCTTTCCCTCTTCCTTGCCTTCTTTCTGAGCTTTGTTTTGGCTGTGCTCATGCTCCTCACAGCCTGTTTTCCAGCTCAGGGTACTGACTTCTCCAATGGCCCCTTCCTACACCACTCACTGCTGCCACTGCCATGTGCACTGATGCCCACGCCTGAGCAGCATCTCCATGCCCTTGCTTGGCGCTGCCTCCCACACGCCCTTCACCAACACATTTCAGCAGTGGATGACTGGCCTCTCTCTTAGGTGTCTGCATAGGACAGATTTCCTCTCTTTGCCTTTCATGCTGAAAAAAGATGGAAATACGAATACCCTGTAGAGTTCAGTGCTTACTGCTTGGAGTGCTTCTATCAACTTGATGGCAGCGAGCACAGTGCCTGGCAGTGCTCACCGAGCTGGGCCTTTGGATAATGGGGATATTTATAGTATATGCATTGCTTATGTACCGATAGCTGCCAAAGTAGTAAACAAACAAATGCTCTCCATAAAACAATGAGAAAGTAGGATCATAATCTTTGATCGATGAATGAGGATGACAGGTTTAAAAACGCTTCCTCGCTCTTTTATGCAGATTGCTTTTCCAACTGCCTGAATCTCAGCCAGCATGAGGAGGCTGAAAGTCTGGAAATGGATTGGGAAGAGCAATTCCACACTCTGCAATCCGCCCACCCTTGGAGAAGGATGTGAATGTGTGTCTAGCACTGATCCTACAGGGCAAGAGATGCAAGAGGACAGTCTCTCCGGGTGCCAAGAGGGAGAGCCCAGAGCCACACCACAAGATGTGCATCAAGAAAGCTTCACCTGCCGGAGCAGGATATGGACAGGACTTAGCAAAAAACTTGCCAGGCCCTTTGAACAGATCTGCTGCTCAGCAGGGACTTCCCAGATTGATGGAGACCTCAGTGGGTGTAAGAATGTTCTTCTACAGAAGCCGTCCTGAAGAGCGTTCCATTGAGGTTTGCAATCTGAATCTGCTCCAGGAGGATGAGTCTAGGCACGGTTCATCCAACAAGTTCCCCAACAGGATGCATTAGAGACACATGTTAAAACCAAGATCTATATATTGCTCTGGGTCTAAATCAGTATCAAATCTGCCTGCAAACTCTAAACTTGCATTTGCATTTCCCTTCATACACCCACATCAAAAGGAAGATATGCTCAGTACAACCTCATTTATGTTTAAAATCAGATCTAAACTAACCAATCTGTGAGTCTGAGCATGGCTCCATACACCTTTCTGGAAGTCCAAAGAGATTTAAAATCAGTGATCTTGATCAAGACATTGAATAACTGATTAATTTCCATTTAGATGTTTGTTTAGGCGCTACTTCCTTAGTAAATTGCGATATCTATGATTTAAAAAGCAGCTTAACTGAAAATGTGGGATAGTTGGTACCACACTAATCCAAGACAGTTCGTGGTGGTTTTGAACAATGACATGTGAATGGCCTGATTTCCAGATTGCCATGCAGTAATAACTACAAGTTACATCAGTGGGTGTTCCCGTCTTTGAAAAACAGGCCATTAGAGACCTTGAAATTATATTAAAAATATTAAAATATAATATTTGTGTGGATCCACTAAAATAGTATTATTATGAAAGATCTGTATTACCTGAATAAGAACCATTATTTGTTGATTGAAATACAAAGTAAAATTAATGCTGATGACTCAACTAATAACTTCGTATTTAAACAACAAGTTGCAAGCAAAGGCTCCTCAGGCATTATGGAGATGGGAAGCATAAACATGCCATTACAATTTTAGGTAGGCAGAATGCAATTATCCAAATTGGATTCTGGCCAGAACAATGGGCACTACCCCCTCCTATTCTTGTTTTTTAAAAAGCTCCCTGACAAAAGCGACAACAGCTGTTACAAGAGAGGAATCCATCAGTTGCTCCCACCACCCACGTACTTGTTTTAAACATCCTCCATTTTTACCACAGACAAACAGTGAAGAGGAAGAAACTGGCCAATCACCTACACGTGGAAAGTTGCTTGCTAATATTCTCCATCCTCTTGGACTTTATGCCAGAAAAATTCAAATTTTTTACTTGAACTGCTTTAATTTTTCCTGGAAGATGGGGGTCCAGAGCTGCTTTGAGTGGGGTGAACCTGCTGGAAGGATATTACCCTGTTGGCCAAGACTTACTGAGAGATGCAGGGGAAAAAATGTGTGTCTCCTCAACCATCCCATACCCCTGCCACTCTCCTGTATGCACAGCATTTTTAACACATATGCTGCTACATCTTCCCTATTTCTCTTTGCATTCTAAGTCACCGGGATCTTTCCTGAGAAATGGACTTTGCAGATCCAGATGGTAATTAGCTATGTGCCCACTGAGATGAGCATGAAGATCAGAGATCACAGGAATTCTCCCTGTACCAAGATGGGACTGCAGAGCAGTGATCCCTTCTGGCGTCTATTCCACAACATTACTATCCCAAAATAAATATTCTCAAAAGACAAGTGTTCTCCCTACAGTTTCTCCTTAAATTACAAGGCATTACGTAGTCTCTCTGGGATTCAAGTATCATCTCAATCACAGAACAAGATCTAATAGCCATTTAGGATTCACAAAAGCCCTGTTTCAGTGGAGCACTCAAGCCTGGCTCCAGATGATCAAAAACTGCAGGTCAGGAAAGCACTTATCTCCTGGAAAAATGGTAGAATTGAGGTACGTGTCTAAATCCCCCCTGGACAGAGAGGAGGTCATTCACACTTAAAAGTGCTTTGCTTTTTTGGGGCTCAAGATTCCCAGAAGAATTGCACTGGACCAGTATTGAACCCTGCCAAAAACAAAAAAACAAAAACAGCATTATCTCTGTCCCTTTCCTCCTGAAATGCTTCCAGAGCTGTTAGCAGACCAAGGCTATTCTAGAACTAAAAAGGGAAATTTATTCAACAAGCACTATAGCAGGTGGCAGCTGCTAAACAATCTGCCACCAATCAGCAGTTTATGAAAGAGAGTAAAGAATCCAATAATAACTCACAGTTGGGGAGGGAGACACCAAGCCTGCAGTTACTGAGGGAAGCTCATAACTACACAGAGTCAACTCTTCAGCAAAATTATTTCTTCTAAAATCTGTTTAATTGCTAAAGTTGGCACTCCCCAGCTCCTGCAGTCAGGACACCCACAGCTGACCCACCACGATGTAAGCTGTAGGTTAGAGCTGGGAGGCTTCTTAGGAGGGCCAAGTTGGTAAAAATTGAGGCTGGTGGAAAACCCAAATAATTTTATCTCTGTTCTTTTGCTCATTTCCTTCTCCTGGAGAAAGTCTTTCCTCATGCAAGAGCCCCGGATTTTTAGGACATTCAGCCCTTTCCAAGATGTAAGTATGCAGATCAGTCAATGGCACAATTTTCTCCAAAATCTTCGTGGTGCCAGTCTCGTGAGGTGGGGCTCAGGCTGTACAAAGTATGAGGAGGATGGTGAAGGTAGTATGCCAGGGCACCTGAGCCCATCTGCAGGTTCCTGTACCTCTTCATCTCCAGTGAACTGAGTTTGCTGTGGTCACTTAGAACTCAAAATCCTGCAGGTATGAAATTAAGCAAAATTGATCTCAGCTCAGCTTCTGAGGATTGAGACAACGCCATCCAGCCTCACAGTAAATCTGTTTTTTTCAGTTATATTACAGCACCATCTACAGGCCTGTCCTGATGGAAACCTTGCCTCAGACAGGTTGTTTCACTATCTGTGTGTAAATATTTTGTGGCTTCTACAGCATGTCTTGTGCAGTGACAGACTGCACAGTCCAGCTTAGCGTAAATGGGGCAAAATGCCATTAGACTGGGCTGAGAAAATAGTTGGGTAACAGATGACAGACAGGTTTGCTTCTTCACAGAAGTAGCTAATTAATGAGTGGCCTTGGATTTCAATTGCTTGACTCTAAAGCACAGTGTAGGGTTCATCAATTCATTTTTATCCTAAATATTCAACTAAAATTGCATTTTAGCTATACAGTTCGGTTTAGAACAGTTGAACCAGAACTGCAAGAGAGAAAAGTAAAAATGCAGAAATCAGATTTCAGCTAAAAATGGAGCAATAGATTTTTACTGCAGCAGTATAGGATTAAAATACTACTGTCCATGTAGGACCACATACATGAAAGTAGTAAGAAAAGTTGATCCACCAGGATCCATTATTTTTATCTTAGCTGTTTGACACAGGTAGAACTCTTTACAAGACATAACCTGGTTCATGTCTTTCTGGAGACTATTATTTGCTAAATTACATGACAGAACAAAAGAAACTTAATTGCTGCTATGCATTTGTAAGATCCTGGGATAAGCACTGGTTCCATGTGAAGAGGGGGGCAGTAAAGCAAACCTACATGACAGCAATTTTTTGTAGTAAAATAGCATCTCTTCATGAAAAATTTATCTGCCGTAAGAAAGTGTTTATGCCTTCATCTGAAGCATCAAACCACAAACACAATGTAGATTGGTCATTTGTGGCACCAAATGCAGTCACTAGAAATCCAGAAGCAAGATGCAAACAAGAGCTAAATGGGAATCAAAACCTCCAAAGACTGGGGAGAAAAAAAAAAAAAAAAAAGGTTGGGAAAATTTTACCTTCCTCCCGATGTTTTTTGGCTCTTGAGAGGGGAAATGGTATTTCAAGCTGTTCTCTGCAGCTAGGAGAGAAACGGGTATTTCTTTTTTGATAGGAAACTTGAGATTCAAACAATCACGTGTAGAGAAAACCTGAACCTTTGGGACAGAATATTAACTATCACAAGGCTTGTGATAATATCACAAGTGCTGGCAGGACTTAGTGAATCAGCTCACAAAGTCTACTGGAAATTTCCAGTCTTTGAACCTCTGCCATGAAAATAATTTAGCTCTAATATCTATGTCATGTAGGGACCACATGCATAAATGCCTTTTAAATTACATTCTCCCTCTCATACCAAAATGGAGAAAATGTAAGTGGACAGGGGCATATGCACGTCACAGTTACCACCTGTGCAAGGATTTTGTTGTCTTAAATGCAGTTGTCTTGAATACTACACATCTTATGGAATTAAAAGTCATAAAGTTGCTGTCTTATTGATGTGTAACAGCACAGAGTGCACACCAACTGCTTCGGATTAATTGCATATATAAAAACAGATTTCTTTTTCAGAAGTCTGCATGCAGAGAAGAATCATTAATTTCACTTGAAGTGATTCCCAAACAGGATATGGAGCCTCTAACAGCCCTTTGGGTTGTGCCAATTGTTTTGTGCAGGTGTTTAATCCAAGTGCTCAACCGCACGTAGGGAACAGTCGTTCTGCAAGCACCGGGTGGAGTGGGAGCTGCATGGTGGTGTCACATAACTGCAAGGGGTTGATTCCTCAAAATCAGCAGAAACCTTGGGAAGCTGCTAATTCTTGTAAACAAGAGCCTGGGTTTTATGGAGAAAATGGAGCAGAAAACACTGAAGTACACAAGAACCAAATCCCTTCTGCGAAAGCCTCTTTTATTATACCAGTGAAGCACTAAAACCTGCCATAAACAAGCTGATTGCTCATTTCAGCCTCTCTCTCTGCAGTCAGGAAAAGCAGCAGCAACCACAGACTGAGCTGAATGGCTGGAATAGGAAACATCTCTTGAAGGTCAAAGCTCCTTGTATTTTTAGGTTTCGTTAGAACTTCCTCATTCACACAGATTTGAAAACAATATATACACATATAGGATAAAAGCTGAGCTGCAATTGTTGTATGTACAACACATCCCACCCTTTCCCCTCTCTTTGTAGCATTGCAGTTTATACCAGGCTGCAGAAAGATTGGATGGCTCTGAGGTGAAGGAAGGGGAGAGGTCCCAAAGCATCACAAAGAATTTTTGAACCTACCACGTCTGATTGTGAGGAGTCTGATGAAAAGAGAGGCTCCCTTAAAAGCCAGTATGGCATCTAGTGAAACAGACTGCATGCCCACCCCTGACTTGCAGGAACCAGGTTGAGTCATTGGCAGTGTCTTGGGAGGATGAAGAGAAAGAAGGGGAGGAGAAAGAGAAAGATGAGGAGGATGAGGGAAGGTTGCACCCCACAGCCTTGCACCATCAAAATATGTTTCCAAAGGGACGGTGACTGCAAAGCTCTGTGCAAGGCTATCTGTGGAGACTGACTCACAGTCTCAAACCTCTTTGGGATTTTTGTCCCAGTCTCTTTCTCAGAGGCCACCTGCCACAGCTCTTCCTTCTCTAAGTGACTCAAGCAGGTCCTCAAAGTGATTCCTATACAACAGATCTGAAATTAATTCCAGGCAGTGTCAGTTTAGTCGATTCTAGAGATGTGGAATCAGGACAGAAAGAAAAAGGAAAAAAAAAAAAAAAAAAGTAGAAAACTATGAAACGGGTATAAAGGTTACAGATGATGCTGTGATCAAAACCCAGAAAGCCCAGGAGTTTAGCCTTTAAAAGTGGGATGTAGTCCCATGAGAATCTGCACTCCAGCCTGCCTTGATCCAGAGTTAGCAGTAGCTTTCACTCAACCCTATTCAAAAATCTGTGCTGCTTTAAGTACTGTCAGGCCCAATACTCAAACTTACTGAAGCAGTTGAAGTGCAGAAACTAAGGCATGGCAGCTGTGAGACTCACAGTGCCCAGCATGCCTGGGCCATAGAGAATGCAATCAGTGCTTCCCAGCCTGCCTCAAAACATCCCAGCAGCCAGCACCTGCTGCTCAGGGGCCAGCAGCCCACCCTGCCCCGCACGAGCACCAGGCTCTTTCCAGCACAGGAACTGGAAAACAACTTCTTCCACCAAATGGGATGGATGGTTGGTGCTACGGGCAGGCTGGAAGGGAGCACGTGAGCTCAGGCTGGGTTCACCAACGAAATGTAGCTGGCATAAAGCAAGTGCATTCACAAATGAATTATTCCAAGGTAATTAACAGTCTGAGTGAGACATTTGCAACAGTTTAATGCTTACTGTCAAGGGAAGCTAGTACCAAGCTCAGCACTGCCTCACCACTCACAAAAGGAAACAAAGCAAAAATAGAAGGGAGTGAAACATCAATGAAAGAAATATGGCATCTGTGAGCTGTTAATTACAAAGCTGCACGTGTTAGAGTTACAAGGATGCTAATAGAGTTTTATTAGTAGACAAGCGACCTGGTTTTGGTAGCTTTGTAAAAGAGCCAGCACCCATTGGGCCCAACACTGGGCTGCTGCAAACAGCATTTCACTAAAGCCCATGCAGATCTGACTTTGGCACTGGCACTGTCTGCATCTCCCAGCTCCCTGGTAAAACTGCCTGCAAGGTGCTCAGGGAGCCGTGAGGTTCTGTAGCTTTTCACACACTAGGTGGTTGTATGCCTGGTCTTTGATATACATTTGCATCTTTCAAGCTGTAAAAAGTGTTTGTTTTTCAGCCTGAATACTGGCTCGAAGTTAACACTCAGCCCACCAAGGTGCTGGGCAGTTGAAGCCCCACACACTGCAGAGTGGCAGCTGGCACACACTGCCTCTGCAGGGAAGACACCCACTGGAGACTAGTAGCTTGCCCACATATAACAGGGATAAATAAACGGCAAATAATCTGATATCAATCTTACAATGTGCTTTTTTCTTAACTATGCTCGAGGCAACATAACTCAAATGCTTCTGTGCAGACATTATGCGCGGAGCCAACATGAGCTCCCACTTATTAAAGTATTTTTAGCACCCTTACTCTGAAGCTCTCAGATCAATGGAGTCCACAGTCTTAATCTCATGTTGCTCTTGCTAACAATGTGGTTACTGTAGTGTTGGCCCTGATTCTCAAAGGAAAGAGGATATTAGAGCAGAAACCTCTGGTAATGAAATCTTGTGTAATGAAAAAATGTTTACAGTGAAATGCTCACATGTTGCCAGCAAATCAGAGCCTTACAAGGTGATTTCTGAAAGCCTCTATAATTATACAAGTGCCACAAACTGCAGTTGGGTGGCAGGCAGGTTATTTAACATTTATTGTTACCACATAACACACTATAACTCTGCAAGCAAAAAGGGTGTGAGGGATATCAGTATTTCACAAAATACACACAACACAATTAAGAATCACAGGCTTGGAACATTTATAAGTGCTTTCAGTATATGTTACTCCTTATTAGAAATGAAATGTATGCAGCTCAAGTCTTATGCCTGTAGATAGCAAGAAGCCACAAGGAAGAAATTTTTCCAGTGGATGGTAAAAGAGTGCAGCAGCCATATAATGAAGAAGGAGCATGTGAAAAAAAGTTAAGCATAGTAGGGAGAAAACCTGTGTCCTATGGAAGTGCTGCCCTGTGGGACAAGGTGTTTCAGCCTACCTCATAACTGGTGACAGGTGAATCAAAGCAATCTTGTCACCAGTGGTATAAAAAGACTGGAATCCTCACAGCGCTCTAACTGTGAACAAAGGCTGTGCATCTGCAAATCCTGTGTATGTGATGATATTTCAACACATAAAGGTTATCCATGTTGTGAAGGGTTGCAGGATTAGGCCCTCAAGGCAAGAATTGAAGTAAAGGGGAGCAGAGTGATTTGCACACCCAGGTACTTCCCCTTGTGTCAAGAAACACAGTTAAGACATTCGCTTTCGGTTTGTCCTCTGAGTCAAAGCTAAGTGTAACTAAAACCAGCTTCACCTCTTGCAGATCTAATGCTGTCCATCCTGACATTCAGCAGGAATTCAGCAACCCTCATTCTGCTACAAAAATAGTAAAACTTTATATTTCATAAACCTTTATATTTCAAACATCCTTTCAGAATGTTCTCAGCAATATCAGCAGCTTTCAGGCAGATGTACCCATGTAATCATCAACCAGTTGATCATCTACCTTTTACAGTATCCCACATTAGTTACTTTCTCCCCAACCAGAAGGTCCATTAAAAGACACTGGTGTTTGGCTGCTTGTTATCAATTGAATTTCAGAGGTGGTGTAGGGGTTAATAGATCAGGTACTAAGAAAGACAGGAAGCCAGATGTCTCCTCTGCATGAACAAGCATGCTAGAAATATGTCTGTCTGCTTGGCCAGTTCTGCCAAGATCATCTTCCATCGAGATCACTCTTTCAGGATAGCGCAGGTGCAGCCTGTGAATCCAGTATATTCATCAGCAGAGCCTGAAAACTCTATTACAAGTTGGAGCTCATTTGATCTAGACACTGTGTTGATGCATTAGAGACAGGTCCTAACACGGGATATTCAGTGTCTGAACAAATAAGGCAGATAAAGGCTGGGAGGGAAAGAGAGCACAACTCCCCCATGATCATAAAATAAAGGAAGAACCAGGAAAATAAGTGCTGTAGCCTACCCTATCTGCTGTGCTGTTCAAGGACCTTTTATTTTCTGTTCATTACTTGTTAATTATTTCTGAATGCTGGAGAAGGCAAAAAGCTAAAGACAAACAAGCCCCCATAGAGTTAGAAAACATCCCTGCTGTAAGGCAGACTCAAATTGGTTGAGTTTGCAGCCAAAAGCATTCCCAGGAGAGGGAGCAGAGCTTGCTGCTAGAAGAAAAGGGCCAGTTGGTTTCTGAAGCCCATGGACATGTAAACAGAGATAAAGCTCGAGACAGAAACTTGGAGAAAATTGCACAGTGAAGCTGCACACTCACGAGCAAGCTGTGTCTTTCAGAGGATGGGAATGTGCACTAGCAGGCTGCCGTGTGCAAGCACGTGACACCTGGGACACAAATGTGCCACAGGAAACCTGGCTCCTTTGGCACAGGGCTGCCCCAGCCCCACAGCTTCACAGGCTTTAAACATCAGGTGGCTGGGTCACTCCAACGCTGTGTCCCTGTAAGATAACCAGCAGATGTAAAACCATCTCGGTGCCACTGAAATCCCACTTTCCTGTACTGAGGAGCAAGTGTCCGCTGGAATGGGTGTGCACTTTGTTGGACAACATTCCGAATGATTTGAAAGCTGAAGTGTGGCCACGTACATATAATCAAAGGTACTCTGGCCTCATCATAGATGCTGTAGATACTTATGCAATTTGCACAATAAACTCACCTCAGACACCAAGCTCCAGAAGGTATCTTCCATTTTGGGGTTTTATGTCTCATCGAGTCAAAAGTCAATAAAAATTAAAATATGATATGTATGATATATGATATGTATAGAATTTTATAGCAACAACATGAAAATTGTGATTTACAGAAAGTCTTTTTTTCTTTGTTGTAGACAAAATATGAGGGGCAATCCCTTATCTATAAAGACACATCCTTCAGTAAAGCCATCATAAAGAATTTAAAACCCTGATAATGATAAAGGGTAAGGTTTAATTTTTCAGTACTTGCAGTACCTATGCCAATGCAAATATTCTCTATGGCTTTGCTCAACATTTAATCTTTCCCCTTCTTTCCCCCTCAAAAAAAATTCTCAGGTAAATTTCTAACATATATGCAGAGATATTTTAAGATAAAATTGTTTTTTGAAAAGCTTTTGTATGAACTAATAACCCAGTATAAGAGAACTGAGCAACAGTTTTCTTTGTCAGAGTTAACAGTAATACTGGGTCAAGCAGCAGAGCCCAACTTTACAGCTATTTGCAGCATTTATTGCAGTAGTGTTTAAATAAGCAATATGGTTTTACTTCTTGCCTCAGCTCTGCCCTTTCCATGGTGAATTCCGTTGTGACTGATGGGGACTGAGAGCCACTCCTCATCCGCGTGCCCCGTGACCTGTTGAGCACAGCAGCAGAGGAGGTGTGCAGTGACATGAACACCACTGACAGCAGCAGCTGCTCAGGACAGGAGGGATCTGATGGGGCTGGGGCAGGCAGCTGCTGGATCCCCAACCAACACCTCTGCTCCTGGGGATGGGAAGTGAGGAACTTCTGCACTCAGAAGCGGCATTAATCTCACTGCACTGGACAACCACCAGTTGACCTACGCCTCTAAAAGAGTGTCCCAATCCTTTTTTGAGCCCATTTAAAACCTTGTTCTCTAGTCAGGTTAAAAAAATAAGTGCATAATTCAATTAGGAGCTGTATGAAACAAGAAGTTCCTTTTATTTCCTGCCTGAAAGGTTTGCAGGTTACTCAAATGAAGCTACAGCAGTGCTAAATACTTTCATGTCCCATTGGCTTCAAACAGCTTCATGAGCTCTTAGCAAGTACCAAAAACCAAGTCCAATATAAACACATAACCTAAATTACATGAACATTTCCTTTCTCATTCATCTTTCTCTACAGAAATGTTGACTTTCCTAATGATGTTTTAGACATATTGGGAAAGTGTATAACCCATTACATAGCCATAAATATAACTATGGAATTACAGTAGTTTTCTGATTTTCTAAAGAATTAATAGGGATACAAATGCCCCAGGTTGCAAAATCAATTTGCATATTCAACTTAGATGTTTATCCATCAAAACATTTTAATTTCCAGTTCATTATTGTGAGTTCTGCTCTGATCTTGCCACAGATGTAACTCAAGTAACAAAAATCGGAGAAAAAGCTAAAAAGGAAACAGTGAAAGTTCTGTGATGAGAAGGTCAAAATATTGTTTAAATTTGAAAGAGAGGCAGTGGTGTTTATGCCAGTGCAGAGTCTGTATTACTCATCGCTTTTCCCCAGCTGGGTAGCTTTGCCAAGCATCATATTCTGCTGGGTTTCAGCTATACTTGTGTGGATGCTGCTCCAGAGAAAAAAGACAAAGAACCATAAGAGAGGGAGTCATATACATAAACATGCTCCTACACCACTGATTTGGTTGCAGAGCTATAATAGTTGCTATGTCACCACCAATCCTCTCTTTCCTGGTCAGCTTTTATATGTTACAGCTGAGACTGTCCTTATTTCTTTTTAGTGAGTTGGTAAGGCAGATAGTGCTTCACACAGGTCTCTTGTTCACACAGATGTAGGCAAAGTGCAGGTGTGCTTTAGGAATGCCACCACAGCTTCACAGAGCGCAAGCGACGGATGCGCAAATTCATGGCCACTGTAAGGCATGGGCAACCACAGCGGTGATGGAGAGCTTCCACTGGTAAAACATGGCCCAAATAAAATTCAGAAAGTTTCAACATACTCACTGCAGATGATGAGGATCCTAAACAATTGCTACAGGGAGTGTGTGCAGTGTACAGCCATTTCAGTATAGTAAATGAGGTGATTTCATTTGAATTCATGTCTCCGTATCACCACTCCTGCATTGACCATGCTGCCAGACCCCAGGTAAAGTGTCTACCAACAGCCTCAAGAAGCCAGGCAGGGATTGGCAGGTCCTGGCCACCAGTGGAGTGGCAAGATTCCCTCTCCACAGCAATGCCTTGGTATGAAAGAGAATGCGAAGAGTGGTAAGCAGCTTGTTTGCAGGCAACACACATTTAATCTGTCTGCCTCAAAGCATGCACTGTCCAGAACTGCAATTAATTTACAGATCAGTCTGTCACATCCAGGCTCCCTCTAGTTCCCTCTGCAATGCTTTCTAACAGGTCTTTGTTATGAACATGATCTGTGGATGTAGATACAAACAAAGAAATAAAATGGGTAGGAAGAGATTTGAACTCCATCAGCAATTTAATTCAGCTTGTAACTGTGAACATTAATGGTTGTAGTAATATCCCTGGTTTTAAACAGCTTCTGGTATGGAAAACTGGAAAACCACAATAATTGGAATCAGCCTGATGAATTTAGCACCAGGACACAACATTTTGGAGGGGGATTCATGTAAGTTCTGTTGGTTTCCACAGATCAGCTCTAGCGTAGGGCAACTCTAATGTCAGCTAAAAGACCTTGATGTGTCTTTAGTATAATGTTATCCTATCATACTTTTTATCATTTATCTGTAAATTTTGAGCAGAAAACAGAAGTCTTGAATTCATTTCAGCAGACATCTGATAAACGTCTCGTAAATCTATAGCTTCCCTCTGTTTTGTCCTACCCATTACCTTTTGCCTGGCAGTTCTGTTTGAGGGTTATTTTCTTGGTTGGTTTTGAGGGCTTTTTTGAGAAGGGGAGAATTTTTTTTTTTTTTTTTTTTTTTTAAATGGTAGAGTTGCACCTGCTGCATATCCAGTGTACTTGACCAGGAAGGCTAATCTAAATCCTCCCTACTTGTCATTTTCCTAGGTTACAGCCAGGTTTCTTGCAAAATGAGATGTGTTTTCAATTCACAGGATCCAGATGCGATTTACAGAATTTCCAAAGGTGCTCAGCGTTGATCTGGCAGCATTTCCTTTAAAAATGACCTTCCACTTGCCAGCAGTGTGGAGAGGACAAACTAGCACATAGCACTTTTGAACCTGCCCTTAACACACTAAACAGAAAATTACTTTTTTAACGATCATCCTTCTACTTTCTCTGATTGCTTCTTTACACAGTCTTATTCTACTGCTTATCTGTCATTATCACATGGGTCTCATACCTTCAGAAATGGGTCTCTTTTCTCAACTCTAGATACTGTTATTTGAGCTAATGCAAAATTTGTTTTCTTTTCCTTTCCTTCACATTTTTTGCCTCTCAATGAGCTTCACAAAATAACTTTTCTAGGCTTTCCATATAAGGCTTATTGCCTCTGAAGGCACATTGGTAACTTTTATCAAAGCACACTTCCCCATGTATTTTGTGATCCAGCTCTCCAAATCTCTAGGAACTTGACTGCAACTGAAGTTCAGTTTACTAGCCCTTTATTTCCTGTTACCATACTGCTTCTTTCATAGACTAAGACAATGTTAGTTTCCTTTGTGTCCATTTACACCCCTCTGCCTCCCTACAGAACTATTAAATATTCATTAATAATTCATTCAGTATTCTCCTACAGTGACAAAACTCAGCACACTCCTATCCCTCCTGCTTGCCAAAGACCAGCCAGCAAGCAACTCATCTGAGACCACAGACACTAAAATTTATAGATGCGGCCTCTTTTTTGTCATTCCCCAAAATAACATAGATTTTCTCAGGATTGCATTTGAATTAAATAATAGCTTTTTAGAAACATACACTCCAGGTTTTAAGAATTACCACTTCTGAGAAACCCACTGCAACCTATATGAATTTGATTTGAATTTGGCTTACTTCAATTTTGTTTTGTAAACCATAAACAAGTCAACCCTAAACTTTCTTTCAATGCAGCTAACCAGATGCTTACATCTGTGGTTCATTGATGAACCTATTTATGTTGTTACAACCTTTTTGGGTGGTAGACCTCGGCAGGGGACAGGCCCTCCATCATGTGGGGTCTGGTAGAGGGACAGTGCCACCACCCTGCCTTCTGCAGCATGAGCACTGGTCTGTGCCACAGTGTTACTATAGGACCTTATGTTATACAGACTATTCATCGCTGTTCCTGAGGCTTTGCCAGCAATCTGAGCCAAAAGAAAGTGAATAAAAAATCCATCAACTCAACATCCAAATCTTCTTTATCAGTTTTTCTTTTAACTTTCTGCTCCAGGTTTCCACAATTCAGTAAAATCTTCATTCTTAGTAGCAAGAAGATACCTTTTCCATGAAAGGAAGTTTCAGCAGCTGTGAATGCTAATACCATGATTCTAATGGTAATTTCTAGTGACTCTTTCTGACTGTCCCTTGCTCCAGCCAGTGTAAGCTTTTACTTTTTACACAAATGTGTGTAGGATCAGATTCCCCTTTGCATAGCACTAGTCCAACATCACCAAATCCCCTCTCATGTGACAGTTCTGTTTAAAGCATACAGTTCCAACACTCAGGAATAGATACGTATATCTTGGCATTTCTACCCAACATTTATAAAAATCTTCCAGGTCGGTATAACTAGGTTTAAAATCTCTTATATGGCAAGACTTACTGGACTCCTATGGTCCTATTTTTACCAGACTTGAAGTTCTGCATGAAAATGTTCAGGACCATATATAACAATTCATACACATAATCATGTTAGCTACACTTTGTTGATAAAAGTGGTTTTTTAGAAGGGAACGGACTGGGGGTCAGAGGTGTAAGGTATTCTTCAAACAGCAGTGAGGATGGTAGAAACACTGAGTAAGATAAAACCTTTTCTATAACGTTTAATTGCAAAAGGCAGACTAAAGTGTTTCTGCTCCCCATGGCAGAGGAAGAGTGCAGGAACCCCTCTGGCCAGCCACATGTTTAGAGGAAATGCCACTAAAAGGGGGGAAAAAAACCCAGAGGTAATTTGCAAAGTTCTGGCTTTTCAATACCTTTTCCAAGAGTGTAAGGGAAGTGCAAAGCAGACCTCAGCACCTCACGTGCCCTCTGCCACTCTTTAAGGTGTACGGAAATTAATCACACTTGCAGGAAAGCAACGCAGCTGATGCAGCCCTTAATAAAACAGTTTTTCTGGGTGCCTTGCTCTCTCAGCTCAGCTCAGCTCCCAGCCTTTCCCAACAGGATCAGCAGCCATCTGTGATGCTGTAGCTGTCGGTGATGCCACCTGTGTGACAGAGGCTGCACACTGGGACGAGGAATCCACAGCCACTCCCATTTCACAATTCTTGGCCACAAACTTTTCCTGGGTCAGGCCCTTGAATAAATTGGCTGTTAACTGCCTTGATGAGCAAACACAAGGTACTCCAGAGCCTGTAGCACCACCCTGAGAAATTTCTCGCTTTTCCTGTAATCAGATTTTTCCACAGGCAGACAAGCGTGGGAAGGTCTTCTGGCAAATCCCTCCCCAGAGCATTTCTTTGGAGCCAACCTTATGACAAAAGAGTGAGTAGCTCGTTAGCTGTGTGGAAAATTCAGGTGGCCTTGCAAATGCCGCTTGCCAGGAGATGTGAAGGCAGGGGCTCCAGGGCTGCCAGCAGCTCCATGTGCCTTTGCATGTGCCAGCAGTGCCTGGGGGCCTGGCCTGGGCTTGGGAGGAGGCTGGTG
Source organism: Pachycephala philippinensis (assembly GCA_013397055.1). Classification (NCBI taxonomy): domain Eukaryota; kingdom Metazoa; phylum Chordata; class Aves; order Passeriformes; genus Pachycephala; species Pachycephala philippinensis. Next base: position 1,196,541 of record VWZT01006512.1, read on the forward strand.
TGGGCTTCCTTGACTGGCAGGATCTGGCCAAACAACAGTGGTTTGACAGAGCTTAAGCCATTAATCATTTCTAAACACAAGAACTGGCCTGCCAGTCCTAAGTCTGTCCTGAAACTCTGTGGGTTTCCCAAACAAAGGAAAAAAAAAGGTGAAATAAAGCAAATTTCTCATGGGCTAAGCCACAGACTATATCCAACCTCTCCCCACTTTGATCCTAGCAAGTCTAGGTGATACTCTTTGTATCCAAAAGAGCATAATGAAATAACAAATTAACCATTAGTTTCAATTTATGACAAATCCTTTACCGAACTTAAATATTTTATGCAAAGAGAGATGTTTGCATGTGGGCTTTTGGTGCACGCACCTTTCGGGTGTTTCATTAGAGGCTATTTTTGCTAAGTTGCACGCCTAGTAGGAAGCCTGGCTCTTACCCATCTTTCTCCTAAAACACAACCAAAGTAACAGGCCTCGTGCAATCAGCCGCAATGGGTCTGATCCTTAAAAACAACATTTGAGGAAGCAGGTGTCCTCCGGCGAGCCCCGCGCTCCGCAGATGGGCCGGGCAATTAAGTGCCGCGGGAAGAGCTGCCTGGCGCTGCGGAAGCCGTACCAACAGCTTGGTAATGGCGCTGTTCTCGTGAGAAAAGCAGGGTCATTATTAAATGGATGGAAACTGTTGTTTGTAAAAGGCATTTATACAAACGTAAACCCTTCTTTACTGCCACATTAAATTTATCACAATGCAAAGAACTGTCAGTAAGAGGGTGCTCCGTCTTCCCCATCCACCACAAGCTCATTTAAAGCAGATAACTTCATTGCTAGTGTGTTAATCCAAAACTGTATGTTCAAAAATTGATCAAAATACTAATCCTCCTCAAATCCTTTGCATTCCTGGTAGAATCCCTTTCGTTCTTGTTCAAGATAAAGTTAGTTACTGATTGCATGACATACTGGGAGCAATGCCTATATGGGGTACTTAACACCTTTCCTTATAAAAGAGAAGGACAGAAAGAGAGAGAAACCATTCTTCCTGAATAAATTTGTATGCAGCTATTACTCGCAGTAGACCTATGACATTTAGTTTGAAGAAAAATGCCTTTACTTTCTTTCATGAAATTTCACTTGTGCTTTGCTTGGCTAACAGCTGAGAAGAGAATCCTCTCTTCTCTGGTTTCCATTTTCTGAGAAATAGCAGCTCCACAAGCAAATGCATAAGCAACAAGCAAGCACCACAATTTTTTGCTGGAAATCCAAGAAATTGCTGCAGCACTTGGAAAAGCAGAAAGGAGACAAAGAGGCTGACTGTTACCCAGCTACATGGTCTGTGCAGCTTACACCCCACCAACACCCAGAGACAGCAGAAGCACTCCCAGAAATATGAGAAAAACAGAAAAAAAGGCTGCCATAATCTTTCCTCATTCTGCTGAACATCACCAAGACCCAACAGGTAACTTTTACAGTCCTATCCATCACTGGGATAACAGGATCTCCTGCTATCATTAGTTTTCAGTTCAAGTGGTAGTAGTCTCTGCTGAAATGCTTAAGGAGATGGATGAAAATCCTAGAGGTGACAGGGAAAAGGCAATTCATAGCATCATACAGTACTCAGTTTAACTGTTTTTCTTTAAATAAGTCCTGGTTTAAAACCAATGCTTTGCTTTTTAAAGCAATGTACTGGTTTTATAAAAATGTTTTCAGATTCAAGCACTATGAAATATCATTTCTTCCAGATATGCATCCCCATATGGCACACGTAAGGGACACAGTCTTAGACTAGCATTTCTCCACAGAAACCTGTCTCAGCCAATGTACAGATTGAAAAATTAAAATCAGAGCAGCAACTAAAGCCTTCTTCAACAAAGGCCGGCTGGGTTTTGAATGTAAAATTAGTAACGATGCATAATTAAGAAAAAAAATCAAAACACCCAGCAGTTTTCTACAAAGGAAGTCAGTTTCAGTTAGTTATTCTTAAAAATATTTTCCCCAAAAAGAAATGAACAGGTGGATACAGACTGACCTTGAAGTGTTACACCATTATCTTCTGTGATATCCAGCAGAAAAAAAACCCCACAAATTATTTTATAGGCACCTGGCTCATTATGTCTTACAAAATAAATCCTCATTTATCTATATGCACCTAACAGTACCTATTCATCGCCTTCACTTAAAAACACATTGCCCTTCTTTCTAGTCTTGTTAATTTCCACATGCTAATTAAATTTAAACTCATAAATGTATCTGTTTAGCATGCATGACTAGATCATCCCTCAATATCCATTATCCATTGTACATTCTAACATGTTTACCTACTGCTTTTGTTTTGGTTTGTTTTGTTTGGATCCATTTCCATCAGTTTAAAGGAGGGAGCTTATGAATTTAAGTTTCCTATTTTGATGCTGGGTGGCTGGATTCTCAGGCTTAGTGCTTTTGTAAACACCTTTGTCTCAACCTACTGTGGGGCAGAGGTATTTTCAGATTATAGCATCAGAATATGGAAGAGCAGAATGGGAAAAAAAAATCCTTCTGCAAAGCAGCATGTGGAGCATTTCAGCAAAGGCAGAAATTCTTTTTTTCCTCAGTCCTGCCCTGCCCATCCCAAAGTCTGGATAAATATGTTTTCTGGAGTCCCTGCTCCACTCAGTGCAAGCAGCAGAGCCCAAACTCCTCAGGAAGGGACAGGGACTGTTGTGATGGAAAGCAGCACCTGAGTTCCAGCCTGGCTCCTCTGGCAGGTTTGCAGGATCTGGTCGGGAGGATGAGCTGGCAGCCCAGCTGAGCACCTCCCTGGTGACCTGACAGGCACGTAGGAGACCTTCAGCTTCTGTACCTGACCAAGCACAGAGCCTCGGAGACAAGTATCAAACAGAGAAAACCTGAAAGGTCTCTAGAGCCCTGTCCCTGCTCTTGTCCCACACGCTGCCTCTGCATCTGCCCAGACCTGCAGCACTGTCCAGCAGCACCCTGGCCTTCGCTGGCTGTCCCTACAACTCGCTCCCAGACTTCCCCAGCCACCACCCTGCTCTTAGGGGAGCGACAACCAAAGACAGCTATTTCTTCTTCTTTTTTTTTTGAGCATGTACCAACTCCCTGGTCTCAGAGCCTGGTCTTATCCACACTCTCCATTTTTGTGTGTTTTGCACTTTTTTGGCATCAACTAATGCCATCAACTTTGGTCTGCAGCTTAGTGACTGGGATTTGTTGTCATGGAGGATACTTGTTCTGTAAAAATCCCAAGATTTCAACAAAAGTTTCTATTTCAAAATAGGATTAAAAATCTGCTTTTTAGCAGTGGAGAGCACTTTGCGGAAAAATCTGAAAGTTTTGTTCCTCTTCTCTCTCCCTTACTAATATTTCCTTACTGAAATCTGGTTTTTTTATACTGAATTACATCAGCCAGGGAGGAGTTTTACCCAGTTTGACATTTCACAGTGCAGACTGCATATCAACATAGTGTTCCCTGCCCTTCACTGAAATTAAGCCTCAGATCTGTCTTAGACTCCTAAGCATTTCATTCCAGGCTGCTCCTTCTCCCCTACCATGCTCTGTCCCCCAGCATGACCACAAAAACCATGACTTCCAGCATGGCTCTTTCAGTCAGAAAGTTCTGTGTAGTGTGGAAAATGCACTTGTCTAGGAAGTCTAGGGTCAGAGCAGCAGTGGGGCACAATGTCCAAAAACTTCCATTAGCAGTGGTCATTGCAGTGCTTTTTAGGACACAGATGAATGTTGATTCAATCCAAAAGCTACACAATTTGATTGGCATCAAGTACATGTTATATTACACCAGTCCAATGCAAAACAGAACCTACCCTCTATTTTCTCTATGAAAAACATGACTGTGCAAAGCCTACTTTTTTCTGTTAAGAAAATGTAAGTGAAACATTCCCAGTGCAGAACTGGTACATGTGAAACTGTGATGCTTACTTAGGCAGAACTCAAAACCTTAGGTTTAGCATGCCCCTAATGCATGTCCCCAAAACTACTAAAATATATCACTGCTCACCAACTTAATAAAAAAGGTTCTTAAAAATAATTCGGAAATATTCCCAGAAGGATGCCTTGACTGATGCATTTGGCTTTGAATGTTACAGAAATGGCCTAGTAGGAAGAAAAGAGCAAATGGAGTTCTTGTCAGATGGGCTGGTTTTTCTGCTGGTAAAGTGAGGAGACTCCCACACCTGAGACTCTGTTTGCTGCAAAAGCAGAGGCAGAACATAAAGGCTACTGGTTCACTTACACACCACCAATTCAGTGATTTGCTTCGGCACGGGATCTGCAGTGATATTTCATTCACTCTAACACAGACAATCATTATCTGCATGTGGGTGCTGAGAGGACAAGGTGCGAGTGTGGAAATCAAGGTCAAGGAAGCAAGAAGAACTCCCTAGTTTATCCCAGGGAACAGTTATTCCATTCTGCAATAACGCAGGTTAACAAATAATGTAATAAAGATTGGCGTGCTGCCAGGATGACTGAATTGATTCCTACACGGCACAGCACAAATCTTTTGATCTCCCCATAAAGAATGGGAAATTATAGCCACAGTGTGTACCTTGCAGGAAAAGCAAATAAAAATGAAATGAACATTTCTAGCAGTTTTGACCTTGCTTTGGGGAATACTGCTTTAAATTTGATTGCCCTGCCCACTTATTATTTCACAGGAAGACACAAGCAAGTCACAAAGACAGTTTTTAGTATTCCCTTTGATGAGGTAAAAAACTGGATTGTCTTCTCCCACCCACTTTTTTTTCCTTCATTCTTACAGTCAATAGAAAAGATTTTATCCAGGCTTTGATTTGATTTTCAAGATTTCTGGTGGGAAATTCTTACAGCAGATATTTTGCTTCCATTGGGGTTTATGGTGCTATTCTGTCTAATTATTTCTGGCATTTTGCCCATCAAATTGTGAGTTTCTTCAAAGGAATGAAATGACAGGAGGCCTCCTTTAGAGCAATCATGGATTGGGTTTGAATTTTGTTGTCTTGGAAACAAGCTAGTTCTTGTCATTGAATATATTCATAAAATAATGGTTGAAACATCACTGATAATAATGGGCTCTTTCCTTGTCAAAATTCATGTTCGGGGGACTTTGCTGCAAGAGGCTCTGTCAAAGAGTTTTTGCAGATGTTGAAGCTAATTTCAAGACTTCCTTTTAAAATCTCTGGCTCAGGATTCCCATCTCTCCACACCTGTGGCCAGCTCTGCTTATGGGAGGGGTCAGCGTGGATTGGGAAATCCCCAGCATCCCTCCACAGCCCAAGGAGCACCAACTAAGTGCATCCCTACAGCCAAGACACCAAGGCATGCACCCTTCCTGGCCCCATTTGTCAGCAACAGATCCAAATCGTGGCATGAGCACCCAGCACGGATAACTCAGTCTGCATTGTGCCAATTAGGTAGGAAAATGTATTTTTCCCCTTGCTTGTTGATGTAAGTCCCAAGGGTCAGGGTATTTACACTCTCTGCCAGGGGTCTTACCAGCTTTTTAGCAGGTTCGTCACTTTTCAAACAGATGGATATTGACTGATGAGTAAAACCCAGAGACAGAGGTGCTGTTCTTCAGGAAGACTATTCAAATCAGGAACCCACTGTCTCTCTTTGAGCTTCTGTATCAATTAATCTGCCTTTGGTTTCACAGTTTTTCATATTTCCCTTGGTTTTAAAACCAAGGGAAGAAGAGCCCCTGCGTCAAGATGCTGATGGTTTCTGAACAGTGTGAATTAAGCTGGAAACTGTGCAGGACTTGACAAATTCCTGTGTCTCCCTGAGACTTCTTTTGTGTGTGTCTGTGTGGATGTGGATGTGCATGCATGTGCGTGCATAAGTGTGGCACACAAATATGGAGGAAGAGGGGGTGAAGCTTTAAAAGCCACCAGTGGGGACAGATCATAAGAAACTTCCATTCTGCCAACTTGTCCGTGAAGCATTTGGCTGGATATAGTAAACCTGTGGGACGCTTGAGAAAATTAAAACTCTAAATTATTAAGCGTGAGACTAGCCTTAATAGATCTGCTGCGAGAATCTTACTAGCAGTTTTATGATTTTTTTCTGTCCTTCTCAAATCACTACATAATGACACTCAATACTCAAACGTCTAACAAGGCCATTTAATGTAGCCTGCAGAAGAGGATTCTCCTGTGAAATTTTACTACAGCCTCTTTAGCACAAAGCTTTCTCAGATTATTAGTAATTTGCATTAGGTCTATTTAATTTTGAGGAGTGCCAGTTCAGTGACCACATGCATATTAGAGCTTAGCAAGTGCATGTGTCTAAAAAGTTACCAAAAGGTCATAGGAATTCTACAAGGCATTTGGGATTTTCAAATTTTCTCTTCATTGCAGCAAGGGAAACCAGCACGCACCTTTTCATGAGGCCAGAGCCTCTCATCTGAGACGTGATGAGTTGCAATGCTGTGCAATGCTCATGTCCCTGCAGCAGAATCCTTTTCCACTATATACAACATTCTTTTAGCAAAACTTTCCCATTTCACTGATGATGGGGAAAATTCCTTCCAAGGAAAAGCACAGCTTTCCTTGCAAGAACTGGTAAGAGCCCCCTCTTTCCAAGCAAGAAACACATGGACTGCTGGTGTGACACATACACTGGCATGGAGTTAGGGGTCACTAGAGAAACTCTGTAGCACTTGAAGACAGGGCTAACAGAACAATCGAATGACAAAGGATAGCAGCAAAAAAAAGCAATATAAAGAAAGGTCAGTTTTATTTCACAAAGACATTCCTACTTTCTCCTTTTAAAACATCCAACTTCACGCTTTAAGTTGCTCCCAAAGCCTACGAGAAGTGCAACACCAAAAGGAACAGGCATGATAAACCTTTTTTGAGAACCCAGTTGCTTGGCAGCTGTGTTTCAGCAGAAAGGCCACATCCTGCACCCAGCTATAAGGTCATGTCTCAGTGGATGTAACAATTGGTCTCAGAGCCATGTAGTCTCCTGACACAAATGCCAGATGATAACTGCTTCTTCACCTTGGTGAGATGGAAAAAAGCCCTGAGAGTGTCTGCTGTCCTGTGCACCAAGGGCACGTAAGCTGTACACAGCCTCACCACTTTGTGAGGATATTTTTATGCCTTAACTATTTTACACACATGCAATATTTCAGACTCCTATCACAGCCACCCGAACACCAGAAAAAATATGATTATACTGGCTCAAGAAAGCAGGAACTTGCCAACAAAATTAGCTCATCCTTGTGAGTCAGACACTCCAATCAAGATTATAGAGTCTCCCACAGTAGGTCTGAGAGAAACACAGCTTTACAAGGACAGAGCATTTCAGGCTGTCCCACATCAAGATTCAAAAGGGATTGGTGTTATGCGTTGTACCATTGCATTAGTCTGAATGCACACTGAAGCCTGGGAAGGTGAGGAGCAGACAGAAAGGAGAAAACCCTGCAATCTGTTCTTCGTAAGTCAATGATTATGAATCAGTTATCTAATGAAGCAGTAATAGGAATGATGACTAAGTAAAGTAGCTAATAAAGCTAATTTATGTGAAGTTGAAATTTTTAGTGCTGTGCATTAAAATAAGCATGAAGTCTCAGCATAGTAGGGACAATATTAGTGCTATATATACACCAAGCGCTTGCATTGCTTCAAGATGGTAATACAACTAGATAGGATGAGCTTCTGCATTTCTGATCAAAAACTTGGTTCTTCAGCACAGAACAACCTACTGGCCTTTCCATGCCACCCACCTGCTTGCTGCAAAACACACCCCATTCAGAAGTCCTGGGTGCCAGCATATCTTTTCAGCCCCACCAGGAAAGAGAAGAAACAAATGAAGGGCCTGATAAGGCAGGTGTTTTTCCTATTACCAGTGTCTCCATTTACCATTTATTTTGCTTTTTCCTTTTTGCCTTTTTTTTTTTT
>VWZT01006512.1:1204440-1250892 GCA_013397055.1 Pachycephala philippinensis
GTTTGTTTTTCTTTTTTTTCTTTTTTTTTTTTTTTTTTTTTAAACTTGAAACCAAACATGAGCATCTTACTAACCTTGACTGGAATGAACCTGATACTCTGCAACACACATAGTGGGCAATAAACGATGGCACATATAGCATCCCAATACTGCATTTCCATTTTAACTGCTCAGCTATGAGAGTATTTCGCTCATACTGTAACTCAAATGATTACAGATTACTTTAATGCAATTTGCTCTTTTTTTGCTTTCATGGACTTTGGAAAATTAATAGACATTAGCAAGCTTGCCAGGAAGTTTGAAGGCAGAAACAAATGAAGGTCTTGGGAGTCCAAAACAGAAGCTACTTAGCTATTCAAACTATACCATTCTGAGAGAGGAAATGTGTAGTGTGATATATTTGTTTGCTGTCACCGGCAGGAAGGCCTGCCAGGATAGCCTCACTCTTCTGGCACGTGGTCAAGTTCTCTCCCCACACACAAAGTCAAACCAAAGCCAGGGGCACAAGGACACCCCAAGGCTCTTGCTACCTTTGGCTGAGAACACTTTTCCTAGACAAAAGATAGCTGAGATGAATCAAAATTTAGTATTTGGGATAAGACTTCACAGTTCAAGTTCCCAAGCGAAGAATCTGAATGCACCCATCAAGCCATCGGCTCATCCCAGCACAGAGGTGGAGAGCTCGGCAGTGGGGGCACAGAGAGATTGCATTCTTGGGACCCCAAAGAGGCATAGCAGCTGGCAGCTCCCAGCACCGAGACACAGAGGAGCATGTCCAAGAGCCCTGGCCAGACAAAATAGCCCACAGCATCACTAAAGCACACTTCGCATCATCTGCCCCAGAGGGACCAGTGCTTACCATATAGGATTCCCACAATGCGGGACACACCAAGGTGCTCATGCACAGCTGCCTGCAACCCAACATCCTCACCACCCAGAAATGACAGCAGGAACTTTAAAGTTGATATTTTGTATTGGTATCAAAAGACATACGATACTTTATTAAGATATAGTTTGGGGGCAAGAAAGATCAACCAAAAGCAGTAGCCAAAGGGCCAATATTTCTGAACACAGGCATTTTATTGCTTATCATTTCTCCTAACCATTCTCTCTCCCTCTCTGAGCCTCCGCCCATGAAATTGAAAGATTTCTAGTAGAAATGCCTTTGTTGTATCAGCTTTGGAAATATGGATTACACCATTCTGTGAAAAACATTTATTACTCTGAACTGTGACTTGGACATTGTTGCATTTCTAGGGTTATAGATTTTCTTTCAGCTAAACTAAGGCTGTAAGTCACAGTGACAGTTGTAATGTGTGTAATACCACAGTACCAGATTCTATTACATACATATTTTTGCTAGAGGTTTATGATGTTAAAAATATTTCTTTTTTTCCCAATACCTTTCCCTACCTGTTGTGTAAATATATTGGAACCTATAACACTGAAGTCAATTTCCAGATGAAATGTGCATGGGAACAAGTAGTTTTTCCTTTTTCAAAAAAAAACCCCAAGGATGGGGGGAAGGGTATACTGCATAAAACCTAATTATATTCAAGCACAATATTGAATTGTAATAAAAGATGAATGAGAGAAAGTGTGTGTCATTGTGAGGAATGAGGAAGGTTACAGAAAACTGAGACTAGGGAAGGATTTATCATGTGTGATGCTTTAGGCATTGTGTTGAAAGATCTGCAGACTTATTTGCAAGAGTGTTTTACGGGAAAAAATAGAGCAGTCTACATGGGAAAGGATTACTATAGATTTTTATCTTTTATACAAGACAAAGATACAAAGATAAAACACTGTTTCTGTTAAAAAAAAAATCTATGGAAGAAGTCCCAGTTGCAATACAGAGGGGGAAACCTTTCAAACTCAGCTCTGAGGCCATCAACTGCATAAATTCAGGGAACAGACAGTTGTTAAAATACAGCTGATCCATAATTTTCAATGTAAGCACAAAAGTATGCTGGGTTTGTTAAAAAAAAAAAACAAACCACAACTGTAACAACTAGAAAGCTTTCCAGTTTTGCTTGCAAAATCTCGGTGCACATATACACGCAAACAAACCTTTTGGCTGGTTGTTAGAATTCAGCTCTAGTACAGTCATAACACAGCTGTGGAAGCTGGAAAAATAATGGCATTCGGGTTGTATTAGTATGCAAACGGGCATGCCAACCCTTCCACTTCGCTTCCAGAATTCATCCAGTCTGCACATGTCATGTTTCAAACCAAACAGGGCTGCAAACCAGGAGGGTCAAGTACACCTGGCATTCCTCTTCAGCCATTCCTCCTTAACCTGGCACCCAGTGGGGGCAGTGCAAGGCTGCTCCGCTGCCTCTCCAAGCAGAGGTGGGATTAAGATGCTCTAACACCATTCCTAGCAAGCATGAACCTCCTGTTGGCATTACGTTTAATGGCTACAGAAAGGCTCTGGTTGGCTTGGCCTGTGCACCAGACCCACAGAGTGCATTGGGAGATTAAACTCCCTACCAAGAACATGGTTTGCTCTTCCATCGTGCTTCCAACCACAGAGTTCAAAGGCCTCTAAAACAGGCATATCTAAATTAACCTTCAGGAGGTGTTTACCCAGCTCACAAGGGTATTCTGCTCTCTGTATTACAAATGGAAAAACTGGGTCACTGAGAGGTTAAGTAACTTGCCCAAGGTCATTGTGCTGAATCAATTTCAAAACTAGGATTAGACGGAAATTCATTCTGAGCATCTGATCACAGAAACACAGACAGCGTCGACTTTTTTTTTTTTTCCAAAAGAAGCTACTTATATGTTAAGCTATTTAGGGTTGAAAGGCAGAAGTAAAGAGCTTATTTGAGAAGTGAAGGGATTTGTTTTTAAGGAGTTTAAATTCGAGGAAGAAAGAAACAGGAAGCCACTGTACAACATCCCCTTCAGAGCTGGAGCCTCCCCTTGAGTACCCATCAGCCAGCTAATGCAGTCCTTAACCCCAAGGGCTGCACAGACTGTCCACACATGAAAGTCCAAACTATAGCACTCCAAAAAGAGCCACTGTAGCAGGAAGGACAGGTTCCACCCCCAGCACTCTGCATCCCCACACATCCCAGTGAAGGGAAGAATGGGACCATGACCTCTAGCCTGCACCTCCAGCTCCCACACAGCAGCTTCCCCAGTGGCACTGGGCAGATTGGAGCAATGCCAGCAGCCTCCCAGCCCATGACAGCTAAGAGCCAGGATGGAGGATCTGCCCTCACCCTCTCTGCCCACCCTGTCACAGCTGTTCGAATGGCGTGGGGGCACTGACATTTCAGTCCCCTTCTGGAAACTCCACTGCATTCTGATTTCTCTGTGTGGAATTAAAAATAACATTAGGAAAGAAGGCTTACCAACCACAGAAACTCAATTAATGGGGCTGTCAAAGCTCTGGCAGACTTCAGTGCCACCAGGATTTCAGATGCAATCCCCATGACAACTTTAGCCTGACCCTTCTGTATATATGAGCTATGATAATGTCTACACAGCTTTAAAAATACTTCCTTTTTTTAACCACAGGCAAGTGCATCTGGACCCATTCCCACAACGGATCACATTAAAGGGGATGTAGCACACCCTTCTGAGCTGCTACACAGCCTTTTATCTCTTCTGCAGTCTCAGAGAATCCAAAGCTTCAGCTGGGATTGAATGAGTTGCATGAGCTATAAGGGGAAGAGAAGATAAGGGTCACTAGAACAACAAATGCCCACTATGTTCTGCTGCTAATAAATTCATGTCTATTAATTGCAATAAAGTATCGGGTTATACAAGCAAAGTGACACACAAGAAGTTCTCAGAAAATTAGGTAATGACAGGAAAAACAATCAGGCTACAGGTTTTGTTTGCCACTCCCCGGGAGACTATGTAAATTGAAGCATTTTTTCTTATGCAAAGAGTGGCACCATGTAAGGAACAGAATTTGCAAAACTGCTGAGAGTCATATGGAGCATGAACATGCATTACAATTACAGAACCAACTTTTAACTGCCAGCAACAGGAGTGACTCCAACAGCAACACCAGCAAACGCAGTGATGCCTTGAGGCCTGGCTGGGACCAGCATCCCATCATCCCCATTCATGTATGACCACAGAAGGATGTTCTTTAATCTAAACAGCATCTCATCCAAAGATACATTCACAGATCTGCCCTCTTCTGCTGGCGTGCTTTGAGAAATACCAGTGCTAACAAACATCTCACAGACAAGAGCTGGTTTTGTTTATGTATCCTGGAAAACATGTGGGAGCTTTTTGAAAACTTTTGTCCCTAAAGTGAAACTTCCCATATATTTATTTTGTTCTTAGGCAAGCTTTACTTTGTGTTTTGCAAAACTCTTTTGGAATTAAGGAAAAGCGAAGTACCTTACCATTTTTCTGTGCAAGTAGTGTTTTAGATACTGGCCTATATGCAGTTCAAAAAGGGGCTGTGAGATTACAGGCTGAGCTCCACGGGTTAACTAATAGGTTTAATAGCTCAGCTGTAACGTTACATTAACATTGATTTTTGTACTTAACAGCCTACTGAAGTCTGGAGCACTGGCACAAATTCATTCAATTTTCCTTTTGTCACAGAAAACCTCTCAGTTTCACCCCCTTCCACTGGCTTTGCCTATGCGGCCATCACCACCACTCCGCTTGTTCCAAAAGAGAAATCCATGCACATCATGCTTCAGCTGTGCTGCTACCAGCATTGGCCAGGCTGGTGCAAGGGAGGTGTTTCCCCAGTGACAGCAGCACAAATGCTGTCTGAGAGCATAATTTAGAGTTGTGTTACATCCTTTGTGCAGCTCCTGGCCACAGCACACAGGAACTGACTAAATAACTTGCTCAAGGTCACTCTAGGAAGCAGTGATGTAGCTGGGATTGACCCTAATGCAGAGTTTCAGGGGGTCCCCCCAAAGCTTAGACCACCTTCATGCTGCCCTTCAAGGTGCCCACACAGGCTGAGCGCCGCCTTCACCCATTTATTTGGGGAACAAATGGCAGAGAGGATGTTTCCCAGACCAGACTCCTTGAAAAGAGCTTTCTTCTGGATCCTATGAGCCAGCCCCAGGAGTCAATCCAGATCAATAAGCCTAACAAGCTTTTGGAAGCCTTTTCTTCCAACAAAGAGCTTTAGGGAAGGGAGGAGACAACACACACACAAAAACAACACAGAAGTCATACGTGTTGAACAGAAAAGAGCAGAAAGAAATTGCACAGCACTAGACAAGAGAGACCAACTGTTAGGAGATCAGAGTGTGCCATGGTGCTCCCCAGCAGTCATGTGTAGCTGGACTGGTTAAATTCACTTTCCGTAACAGGGTGTTATTTGTGAGAGCTTTCAGCAGGGAGTGATCTGCAGACACCTTATTATAAACTTCTGCAGAGGTGAAGTCAGTGTTGAAAAGCACTTCTCGTTCTGTCTTCTTCCTGCCTGCCTTGTTCCTCACATATCATTTTCTTTTATCAAAATGGATGGCAGTATCAAAATTGAAAGGAAGCAGAAGCTGTGAAAATAACAGACCCAGGAAAAGAATTTTTAATTTTGCCTCAATTTCTTTGATGATGAAACCAGTGTTGAATATTAAACAAGTCGTGAGAGCTGAACATCAAGAATAGCTGAAAGTTTTGCTTCTGTCAGAAATGTGAGCAGAATTCCTCTACGGCCTACTTCAGCTTGTTATTCAGATACAGATAAAACTCTCCTCAACTTCCTGGACAGATCTTGCTGTGCTGTGTCCATGCCCCCATCCTTGGACTTCCCTGTGCCATCAGTTTTTCTGTTTTTAACCAGAAAGGGTAGGGGGGTTTTCCTCCATTTAAAACCAGGGTAGATTTTTATTCCAATACTCAAAAATAATTCTGAGAAATTTATTCAGTAAGTGAAAAAAAACTTTAAAAAATACTATGATAATGATTATTCTATCATTCTGTTTGGTTTATAAGAACTTAAATTACACTTTAAGGCCTAAGGGCAAAGGAAAACAAATAACATTTTTCTTTTTGACAAAACCCAAAACCACAGTGGAAGATGTTTTCCAAACTAGATTACAGTAATGGTCTCTTCTAGCCCTAAAAACCTCTGAGCCTCCCTTGATGTGATTAATAATAAAATTGTATCTAGGGCAAACAAAACCAAAAGCTTTACTTTGCCAGCCCCGTGCAGGGACGGTAGCAATTTATAAAACCTGAAGCGGAAACACTACCAGAGGCAAAGTGAGTGCTTCCCAGGAGGAGCACGGCAGGATCCTGCCAGAGGGGCAGGCTGCTTCTCCCAGCTTGGAGCAGGGGCAGCAATGACATCGCTTGCTCCTGGGATGGGTACGGAGCCACTCACTGATGGTGGGTGAGGAAAGCACTTAGTTGGACAAGACATCCCACATGCTCCCAACACAAGGCGTTTGAAATTACAGAACCTTTCTGAAAGAGTTTTTTTTTTTGCCTTTTTTTTTTCTTTTTAAGTTGGAAGGTTTACAGTAACATCAATGTCTCATTACTGAACCTAACTTTGGAAATTTAATCCTTTCTCCTTTATAGGCACTTCCAAAGACTTGAGAAAAGTTTAGATGAGAACAGTGGGCTCCTCACAGATTGTGTCAGTGCAGCCTGGCTTGCCTACGGATGATAAACTCTAGTTTATTCTAGTTCTAACAATCTCTCTTTTTTTTTTATCTTTCCACACACAAGAAACAGACAAAACTATTTCCTCTTATTTAAAAACATAATCGTGCTTCTTTTTTATTCAATAGACAAGCTCTTTGTCATAAAAAAACTGCACAAATCTTAACTTTTCTCCATTGCTTGATTATTGCAAATAACCAGAGAATAACCTACTAGCCTCCTATCACCTTGAACATTAGGTTTCATCTTTGCCAATATTTTGGGTTGCATTGCACGTTAAGATGACCCATGCTGCAGAGCCTGAGGAGCCGGAGCCATCAGGATGAGCCTACTGCCTCTGTCCAAAGTCCCTTTGTTGGCTTCCCCACTCTCCCTGAGCTGCTGACTTTCCTGTGCATCCTACCAGGCACCAAACCATCTTGCTGGCTGCTCTGTGCCACGAGCAGGAGAGAAAGCAGCAGCATGACCACCATGCTTTTCCACTGGCAGTGCCCACTACAGCACATTAACCAAGCAGCAGTAAGCCAAGGCCTGCAACAAAAAACATCCTTTGACAAGGAGACTAGGATCAGTGGATACCATAGGCAGGGTGGCCCAGAGGCAGCAGGTGGGCAAGAGCTCAGGAGAAAGCTGCCTGCAATCCTCATGCAGATGCAGAAATTGAACAAGTGAGAAGGCTCTCAACAAGCCTGCACAAGGGAATTAGAGGAGGAGGATCTCAGCCAGTCTCCTGCCCTGATTCCATTTCAGTCTCTGGAAAGCACTGGGATGGTGTCACGGTTTAACCCCAGCCAGCAACCAAGCCGTGTGCAGCCACTTGCTCACTCCCCCACCAGCAAGATTGGGGAGAGAATTGGAAGGGTAAAAGCTAGGAAACTTGTGGATTGAGATAAAGACAGTTTAACAGGAAGAGCAAAAACCATGCAGACAAGCAAAGGAAAACAAGGAATTTATTCACTACTTCCCACAGGTATGGGCAGGCAGGTGTTCAGCCATCTCCAGGAGAGCAGGGCCCCATCGCACATAACAGTGATTTGGGAAGCCAAATGACATCACTCCAAATGTCTCTACCTTTCTCCTTCTTCCCCTCACTTTATATACTGAGCATGATGTTTTATGCTTTGGAATATCCCTTTGGTCAGTTTGTGTCACCTGTCCCAGCTGCGTCTCCTCCCAGCCTGCCATGTACCCCCAGCCCCCTTGCCAGCATGGCAGAAAAGGTCTTGGCTCTGTGTGAGCCCTGCTCAGCAATAACAAAAACATCTCTCTATTATCAACCCTGTGTTCAGCACAAATCCAAAACACAGCCCCATACCAGCCACCGTGAAAAAGTTACCTCTACCCCACCTGAAACTAGCACAGATGGCTGCCCTGCCTTCGACACAGCCACTTTGTCCCAGAGCACTACTAAATCATCCCACTGCAAAACTGGAGAAGACACTTCTCCACTGTCTTGCATCAAGTGTGTCAGGGGCTAAAAGAGAAAAACCAAATGCTGTCAGAGCTGCTCCCCGACTTCTCACCAGCTCTCATGCCTTTGCCCTTGCACCAGTGTCCCACTGCACCAACAAGCTTTGGCCACTCTTTGGGACCCAACACAACTGTCTCCAGCAATTGTGCTTACTGTAAGTTCATTTCCCAAATACCTTCCATTTTGGCTGTGAGTGGAGGAAACAAAACCCCAGACAACCAAGCCTCCTGATGACACAGCACGGGAGCACCGGTCAGGAGCTTGGCGGGACAGAGTCTCTAAAGCAGCACTTGAGCACCAGCACAAGTTCTCCACCCAAATAACAAACTGCTGGTGAGAGAACGGGCAACTTCAGTGCACCCAATGGACACACAGGAACAGCTGAAGAAGGAGTTTTTGCACAATACATAATCAGAGCACAAAGGAGACTGATCCTTGCGCTAGAACATAGCCTGACAGTCCCCAAACCGTGAGCACAATTTTGGCCTTTGTTGTCAGAAACAGTTATTTAAAGGGCTGACAGGCCAGCTTGAGTTGTGCTGGATTGCCCCCTGCAGCCCACGGGTTGCATCGTCCCCAGCACAGGGCTGGCCTCACATCATGGCACGGTGCATAGAATCAATCCCCGAGAAAAGGCTCTGTGATCATTTTAATAACATTTTCCTTCCTGGCTGTAACCAGAGAAAGCTGGTTTGCTTCTTTGTTTCCAGATGGTTCTATTTGATTACAAGGGGAGCTTGGCAAAAGAAATTACCTTTTAAGAAACACTACAGCCTCATATAGTCTTTTCTTCAGCTTGTGGACAGCAAACATATTTTCCTAGGTATTTCCTCTCTTTTCACAATATGAAAAGTTGTGGAAAAAGAGGGGGAAAGACGAAGGGGACAGCGAATAGGTGATAAAATATTTTCTAATTCTCCCATGCAAATGAAACAGCAGAGAAAAGGAGATGTCAAAAGAAGGTGCTTTTTTCCCTCTCCACACACTTTAAAGATATTTATCCTTGTTTAAAAGATACAGTACAGGCAGCCAGAGACAACTTTGAAGAGTGCACAGAGCACAGACGTGGAGAAAACCAGAGTGGGCCCTATTTTGTTTAGCAGCAAAAGCAGTACCAGATAATCAGTTATTTTACTCATGTACTTATGTCTCTGCCTCACCACACTGCCGTGAAACTTTTGAAGTATCGTGGTTTACTTGCTAGTAAATGCTGGACTTCAAAGGAATAGGAAATGGATGCTGAATGGCAAAGTGACCTTTTATTACTCCAGCTACAGTTTGTAACCTGGAACGTGACAGAACATTTTTCATTCTACTTTAACAAAAAAAATCCCACAAAGGATCACACCTTCAAAGAAGCTTCAGTCCAAACATTACAGAGCAGTTTTGACAAGATACCAAAGTATATTTTCTAGTTCTAGTCACGCAGCATGGACCGGGGTGACAGGAGGTTAGAGCTCATTGCAGAAGTCTCTTTCTGGCTTCATTAGCTGTCATTATGGACTCTTTTCTGGCCTCAGATATTGCCCTCTCACTGTCTCCAGATGTTTTCACTGGCAGAAGCAATCTTCAATTTCTGTAGGTAAGCGGCTGCCACTGTGCAAGGTGGGTAACTGAGGTCTCCCCAGTGAGCACTCTCTAATTTCAATCTTCACAGCCCAGGGGTACATATCAAAATTTGGTGGCCATTTTTGGAAATTTATCTATTTGAATGATATTGTCTCTTAGGAATAGTCTCATCATGAGAATAGCCACCATTATAACATCTTTTGGTCATGTGTTTCGTGAATTTGCCTTCAGCTAGTGTAATGTGAAAAGGTTCTGGCAGAGACTCGAGATGAGCTATTTATTTGAGGCTTCACAGTCCCACCAAATGAAAGCAAAAGAGTAGCCTCAGACTGCAAAACATGGTTCATAAGGTGTACCAAGTCACCTTTCCAATCCCTACAATATTTATGTTACCTTGGGCACTGATTAGCCTGGAAAGTAATACGGAGTCTATCAGTGGATCAATGCAACCCAGAAAGGACGGTGATGATTTGTGCTAATACACACAAACTATGTTGTTTAAAAAGCACTAACAGTGAAGATCCCATCACTATTTAGACTTGGGTTCCTGGCTCTAAGTCTTGGCAGAATTTCTAGTCTGGGCAAAACAAAATGAGCAGATGTGATGCTTGTCACATCACCATCACTCATATGACATTAAAATACAGCACTCTTGCCCTGTTTTGGCATGCTTGGGTGTCCCTAGGCAGCAAGGGCTAAAGAAAGGCAGGGGATTCAGCTCCCCATGTCACAACCAGCACAGTAAATCCTGGCATCTCTCCTTGCAGGTCCCTGCTCACAGAGGCTGGCACTCCCCAAAACCTCCCCCAGGCTCAGATGAGATCTTTGATCCACCTCACCTGCTACCACCCACCCCCACTCCAGCCTTTTTTTTATCTTTGAGACAAAGGCTGCAGGGCCTGACCACCTCCTCTTATGCCAAGGATGCAGAGGGGATGAAAATGTATTCATCAGCAAAATAAGTGTGGAAGGACTTTGGAAAACAGGAAGACTGAACTGCAGCATCCATATGATAACAATCAAGGTCAAGCTGATGTAACACATTGGCAAAGAGTAGTCAGGACACAGGAAATAAGAGAAAGAGAAAAGGCCAAGAAGGAGAAGAGAAAAAATATTAGAACTAAAAGGGAAAATATTCAGCCATTTGAAAATGAAGAGGAATCTAACTGGAAAGAAACACATGCTAGTAATACGTGAGAGAAACAGATAAAATGGATGAAAGATCACAATCAGAAATTCACACAAATTCCATAGCAAAGTGGGAGACCGAATGAAATACTCAGCAAAGCAAAATATTAACAATACTGGCACCATATCCTATAACTATCTCAGGTGCATTATGAGGAGACCAAATGAGGGCCTATTTCCTCCTGATTTTCCAGAAACTGAGAACAGTACGTGATACTGCAGACAGATACTCCTGACCAGGCAGAAAAGAAAACCCAATGGTTAGGAGGATAAGTCAGGACTGGTGACTTACCATGTTCTTTTCCTCATCTGTAACAAATGGATTTAGCACATAAAAGGAACAAAAAGAAAGAAAATATAATTGGGTTAAAGGTAAGGCAGGGGGATCTAGAAAAAGAAAAGTATGGCTAAAAGAACAGGGTAAGAACCACTCAGGATAAATATTATGGATTTTAAAACCTATCAACAGTTCAATATGGCACTTCAGAAAAAAACACTGAGTTTAATAATCCCATCTGTGAATTTCATTTCCCTTAGCTTGAGAGGTTCAAAAGTTCCTCACTCAAAGGTTGCTCTGATGATATCCTTGCTTGATCCTAAAACATCTCAGCTCCCTCCCAACTGGATCTAAGGGTCTCCATCATCCTTGAGAGGGAGATGGGTACACACCTAGCGACAAAAAAGTTGCACGGGTAGATTTAAAAAATTCCAGATGAGTTACTCAAAGAGAAGAGCTGGAGAAACCACCTCCCTGATGCGAAGAAATAAGAGAAGGTCACACTGCCTACACTGCCCCAGCTGAAACCAAAGAGTAGAAACTCCACTCCCCACTTAGTTTGTGTTTTTTAGAGCAATAAATTTTAAAGTGTGTTTCTCTCCACCTGGTGAGGAATAAAGCCAGCATTTTGGCTGAACGTCAGAAAATTTGTAAACGCAAGCATGGAGCCTCCATAACCAGCTTAAATCAAGGTTTGCTTCCAAGCATGCTGATACAGAGAGTGTGTGGGAGACAAATTTAGACATCAAACAAGGGCCTGCACAGTAGAAATCCATCTGGCTACACTCAAAAATGGGCATTCACTGACTCAGACGTGCTTTTACATTATATACTAAGCCATTTGGACGACAGTAAAACTGAGCCAGTCAGAAACATCATCATGTTTATATCTGCCAGCTCTGCCAGGATAAAGTTGGTACATCATTTATGAGCGTTCAGCATTCCACGAGGCTCACAATATGGGAAATTTATCTACGGCCTCCTGTACATAAATAAATATTGCATTATCTCCTACGCTGGTACTACTGAAATTGTGTGGGAACAGATTTTGTCTTCCATCAGCAGACTGGTGGAATTTAATAACATTTGTGGTCATCCCGTCCAACTGAAAAGACACATCACACCCATCACACTGAATGGCTCATCATCAGTTGAATATATAAATCTGAGAGAGCTGCAAACAGCAAGAGAGGGACAGAATCTTTTATTGAACATGGATACATTTTTCTCTGACAAATGGGAGTTTCCGGGGACTTAGAATTTGTCAGTCGTGCACCAATAGTGTTCCCAGTATTGCACATGACTCAATGAGAAGATGGGCCAGATGAGTGTGCAATCCAAGGTACTGAATTTTGGAAGTGCTCTGGTTGAAATATTCACAGGCATAAAATTAATATGAGGTTCTGGTGGATTGGGTGATGTCTAATGTCTATGGAGGTACAAAGCAAGTGGAACATAACATGAAATTCAGAAGAACTACCATCACAGTTTTGCAGTCTGGAGGTTTCTCTGATAGCAGGAGATACTAGCAGCAGGTCACTAGCTGTCATCAGATACTGCAGCAGCAGTCAGTGTCTCCAAGGCTTTCTTTCAATATATATGATGACTTTTTTCTCTCAGTAACTAACAAGTCCTTCCTCCACAGGATAAACTATATTGGCCAAAAGACTGCAAACCAGTTCACAGCCCTCTGCCTAGGACTATGTGGCCATTAGACATCACCTAAAGGTTGTGGCAAGTTCCTACTTCCCACATGTAGGTTCAAAAAGGACTTAGCCCTGGTGCTTTCCTCTAAGTAGTACCTCAGCTGTGGTATTTCCCCACTACTTCCATGTGGCATTTTAAGACATTTCAAATACTCCTGTGACTGCAGGTTCTGGTTTAGATGGCAGCTGCCTACTTTTGCCTTGGCTTACACCATTTCTCTTTGAATGTCTTCCCCAACACTCCTCAGAAGGGGACAGTACCTGCTATGTTCCCACCTTCTCTCTCTCTCATCAGGGACTGGATTTGGTGATAACCCAGGTCTGGGATCCCTGGGAAGCCAGAGGGACAGTTACTGTTCCATGAGATCCCACTGAGGTACTCACATGCGACTTTGGCCAAAGTCTCACCAATCCCCTCCCTTAATATTTTCTTGACTCTAGGTCCACTTTCAGCCATCCAAAGACTTTACTTTTGCCTCCTGCTTGTTTGCTGTAGGCCATTGCCTATAAGAGGAAACTCAGAAGCAGAAAATGAGGTAGAGGTTCTGCCATAGAGCCTGAGATGTTCCTAGGGCCACAAGAACAGTGCCATGGAAATAGCCAAAGCACAACCAGCAGCTGCCTGGGCATTGGGAGCAGAAACCAGAATGAGGGAAGGAGACCAGAGGATATAAAGGTGATGCAGAGCTTTAGGAAACATCTAGTCCTATGAAAATTCCTGACCAGACATCCTTTGAGTTCAGTGGAAGCATGATTTCACTCCAGTTGCCACTCTGGCACATGCATGCAAAAGATACTGTGCTCCCTTCCTCTCCAGTGAAATCTCACTTATTATAACTACTCTGAAGCGCTGCTCTATTAACCCTGCTCTGGATGCTGTGCCTTATTTTGATCTCTGTTCTTTGCATGAGGAGTAGAGTACAGTACAGTAGAAATAAAGTCTGTGTAAAGTGTAAGACATTACAATAAAAGCAGAGCACATCTCAGGCGTAAGAACCTGTTCTTAGCTGATGCAAACTGATAGGAGCCAGGTAAACTTCCAGCTGTTTCCTCACAATCCTCCAACTCT
The DNA here is from genome assembly GCA_013397055.1 of Pachycephala philippinensis. Classification (NCBI taxonomy): domain Eukaryota; kingdom Metazoa; phylum Chordata; class Aves; order Passeriformes; genus Pachycephala; species Pachycephala philippinensis. The sequence continues at coordinate 1,218,330 of VWZT01006512.1, forward strand.
CTTCTGCAGTTATGTGAAGATATCAGAAAGGCTGCTGAAAAATGATAACACAATAAATCTGTTTTTAAAAGAGGCTGAGTTCTGGGATCATCCCCATTTCCTTTGGAAATCCCATGTGTTATTTCTGAACCTGCAGACACCATTATGTTTTTTTAATTTAATTAACTTCCAATAAAGCTGCTTATACTGGAAACAATAAAACTCTTTCTACCATGTCACTCTTGCTTCTTTAACACACATACAAAACACACAGAAGCCTCAAGAAAGCTCCAGGCACTCTAAGAAAAGAAATAACCAAATACCACCAAATATTTAATTTTCTATGCTGGAAATGAGAAACAGGTGTAATTAAAATAACACTTTTTAAATTAAGTGACCTCTCTTGACCAACCATCTGTGAATAATTCAGATTTTTTTTCCCATTATTACTGCAAAATTAAAACTAGGGCATATAAATGACGAGATCCTCTTTAACTATCTTTAAGCACCAGCAATATATATTTTCCACCAGTTAAAATCCTTAATGATACCAAAAATCTGTCAAGCATAACTCCCCCAATTCATTTGCCTGAAACCATCAATATTTTATCATGCATTTGCAGTTGGCTTTAATTTAACAGTCCAGGTTACTAATCAAACAAAACACCCAAGTCATTAAAAGTTAGCGTGCCATTTAGAAAGTGCATTTCACGTTTATTAAAATATCTTTCATGGAGCCATTAGAAGGCTAAAGTTTTAATTACAATCAGATATTTAGTTCTACTTCAGTTATGCTTTTGGCACTCTCTTGCAACTGCCTTGATTAATCTTCCAGACAGAGCTCATCCATTACCTCCTGAAATTATTTTCCTCTTAACTTCTTCATAATTCATCTTTTTTCTTCCCCCCTCCAAACATGTAAAATGCATTAAAAAGGTGTGCACAATACCTGCCTGAAAGATAAGTCATTAGAAAGATTCCATTTCAAATGCAATTTATTCTCAAAAGTACCAAATAGCCATAATTCAAACAGATGTATTGAAATTGAAATGTAGGTTTTCTTGTCTTTGTTGTCATTTTAACTATTTTCGTACAAATGAGAGACTAATCTGTGCCGCTCTTTCTCCTGTCTCAGGTTTTGAAATATACAGTTCAGCTGAATTTTGCCTGGGTAATTCTGAGGGCACCTCAAGCTCACACACAGTCTCTGTCATAGAAAATTTCCCATTTTTTTCCTCCTCTTTAATATAATGGTCATATTGCAATACATTTTACCAAACTTCTGTGCTGAGACCATTTCAATGGCTCTTTTCTATCCATTTTAACTAACATCATGTAAAACCTCAGCCAGAAATAATGAGAAAATACTCTCATATTGACTGATATTTTAGAGCTAAAACAGACACCTACATGATGTTTTGCAAAGTTTCACCCTAAATGGATGTAAAATTTCAAGGACTGAGGAAACAAATTTGGAGGAATGAATCTAGCCCAGAGATCACTCTCATCTCCAGCTGGGCTTTCACATTTCCCCTGGATCTGGAGCAGAGACACATTCAAATCCTCTAAACTCTACATTTCTCATTCTGCATGCTTTTTTGCTGGAGGTATAGACAGATTTGGATTACACACACAAAAGCAAAGCCTTGAAGAAACCCAAATGGACAGCTGAAGATCAGGCTGGTCACCCACTGGTTTAGATTCCTAGGTATATTGGATATTACAGCCCCTTCTCCAGGGCTCAACCTCATCATCAGATCAAACAGGATCAGAGAATGGTCTTCTCAGACTCTGTTGTGCATCATCATCCTTCAATTTATCCATAGCTACAGTAAGTCTACTGAAATACAGACTGGAGAGATCTTGCCAGACCTCAGACAGCTGTCTCCTCCCCCACAGCTGCCCACTGCCTGCTTCCAGGAGTCTCCTGGGGAGAACAGGCTGGCCTATGCCCCATGCCCCCAGCCAGACCAGGAGCCAGATAGCATCGGGGAGAGGTTTAGCCATGCTTCCAGCAGAAGGCTCACAACAGCACCACATAAGTCCTTAATCTGTCTCTCCTCCTTCATCAGCTGGATCCAGGGCCACATCCACCTGCATGAGGAAAACCTCTATGCTCATGTTGGTCTGAACCAAACTCAAGTCAACATCTCTCCTACAACAGCATCTCACTACAACATTGAAGCCTGGTAGTTCACAGCAGCAGAAATCGTATGGTGGGAGGCAGGGAATAGAAGGGATTCAAATAAAGGCCTGTACCCTCATTCATGTGGTCATCAGAACTGGCTCCAAGCAGACTTGGGAAGAGAGCAGCAGAAGCATTTCAAGACAAATCTCAAGCACTTAGGCAGCAAAATGGGAGATGCTTGAAGAGTCTCTCTACATGGCCCTTGTACAGCACTGTCTGTGTTGTACTGAAAAGCCTGTCTTTATTGTCTTCTGTGCTGAAGATCATTGATTTCTTTCTTTTGAACTTATCCAATCCATTTTTTATTTGAAAAATACAGCAAATTGCTTTAAGCAGATCTGTTTAAAGCAGGTTTAAAGGGGTTTTCCATTATATTCTTAAACAATATTTGAAAATGTAAGTTAAGTAATGGGAGCATATAAGGAGGAGGGAGGGAGGTGGGGAATTACAGGAACAGATTAAAGATAAATGGGATACTGTGGTTACCAGTAACCTCAGGTCTCTGATGCCTGCCACATACTCCACATGGACCAAGGAATTACAGGAAGAGCAGAGCTATTTCCAAAAAAAAAAGGAAACAAGTAGATTGGGCTGAACGATGCCCAGGTTTGGAACAGACCCTGCACTAAACTGCTCACGTTCAGAATTGGAAAAGGGTCTTTTTACCGTCCCCCTGTTTCAGTGTGAGGCGGACGCGCCGGAGAGCAGCAGGCGGCCGCTGCCGGAGCGCTGCGGAGCGCAGCCCGGTGCCGCAGCACCATCTAGTGCCAGCTGTGGAGAGCAGGGAGCAGAGCCAGGCATTTTCCAAGCTACCCCGACAGAGCTGTGCTTCCTAAAGCCAGACCCTGCTGAAGAATGATCCTGTAGATCATCCTAAACATGCGACTTCCCGACAGCCAGGTGAGCCGAGGAAAATTCTGGCTCAGGATGTGGAGCACGCGGCTCCGGCAAGAGAAACAGAAGAAAATGTAGGGCCCTTTACAGTTCCTTACAAAAGTGAATGGCAAAAGTTTCGGTTCTGACACTGATGACGCTGTATTCAACTTGTGTCAGGGAAAGCATTTGTATCACTGAGCCTCCTAGATGCTCGGTTTTTTGAAGGAAAACTTTTCTTTTCTTTAACTTTTTGAAGACTGTGCTCCAATCATCTTTGGTGTTTGAGACCTTGTCATTATATAAATTGGTTAGATTTACTCCCCAGCAGAACACAGAGCAATAATAAACTGAAATTTTGTTTAAGATCCTCTCCACATAGGACATAAAAGACGATTTCTGCAAGTGGAACCATTTAAGAGAAGCCAGGGATGTGCCCTTACCAATACACATCCTGAAATCCTGTCCTCACTGGAGTACAGTGAGAGTTACTGCTGATTTCAATGGGACTATGATTTCTTTCAATCCTCCTACATCTCATCATGGCAAGTGCCAGATGCAGATATAACTTAACTGAAGCCTCCTGTCGTATGTACTGCACTTCACTAAATTCACAGGTGTGCCAAATAATGCAATCTACTGGAGCTATAGGCAGCACGATAGAGCTGAACATAGGAAGAAAATTGACTGCCTTTCACACAGGGCTTCAGTATTGACAGCTGATTGCTGTACTTCACTTAAGTGAAACAAAATCTTCAGAGAAGCATATTGACTAGTCTATGCATAAAAATCATTCCATAGCTATAAAGCTGAAAACCACAGACTTTTCCTGACAGCAATATTCTTCTGTCCCTTAAGAGGGCTAGGGCTCAAGGAGATGATACTTTAATTATTGAAATTTTATTTTCCTGTAAAAAGTATCTTTATTTTCTTGTAAATAGCTGAATAAGGGCTGCTAAACCAACTAGAGGTGGATTTATTTCTCTCCTTATAAAGCATCTTTCCAATTTGGCCCCTATCTCTGCAGACTTTGCACACCGTAATAGCAAAAAAAGTTATTGATGGTAACATTTTTAATAATAATAAATGTCAATTTAAAAAAAAATCAAAAAAAACCAAAAACATAATAACCAGAGACCAACAAAAATGCCAGTTGCTCTTTTGCCATAGGTGAGATATATTAAAAGGAATGGAAAGCATCAGTCCTTCATTCTTTACCTCTTATCTTTGGTGGTAAGAGTAAAGGAATATAACACAAAAACAAGGGAAAAACCTAATGTGGAACTAATGCAACATTTACCACTTATTATCTGATTATTGTCCCTGATAATATTTCCCTTTCTCTAATCTTTAATCTTCTTGTATGTAGATTGGAAGACCTTCAGGGCAAGATTCTTTCTACATGTCTGTGTAACATCTAACACAGTCAGATCCTGATCCTCCCTCTGGCCTCCAGAAATTCATGAAATTAAAATATATAAGTGATAAGAGTCTCTGAGCTTGACTCACCAAAGAATTTGGGAAATACGGTACTTAGTTTTTCAGCACTCCTAGGTACTTTGCCAGCTTGCAGAACTGGGAGTCCTAAATCAGGTGCCCAGGTTCTGCTGGCCTGGGCAGAAGCAATTGCAGCATGGATACCAAACCAGTGCCAACACATAACCAAGAACATGTCAGGAACTGGATGATCTTGAAGGTCTCTTCCAACCTTGATGATCCTATGATTTTATGAAGCATTAATGGGTCCCTGCAGGTCCCCACACCTCCCTGGAAAATCTGCAGCTATTTTAGGTATCTGATGACAGGCTCAACAGAGCCATGAGCATGCACATTACCCCAGGGCATGCACAGTCCCAGATTTGCCTTGTGTTTTATATTGGCTCAAACAGTTTTGTCAGTAAATATCAAATTACATCTAAAAAGGAGGAACTGAGCCCAGGAGCCCAGGTGCTGCTCAAGCAGAGCACTGCTGTTCCACAGCCCCACAACTTCTGCCTTGTTCAGGGCCCAGACATGCAAGTAGGTGTCATGAGGTGGGAGATACAAAAGAGAATTGCATGTGTTAAACCAGAGACCTGCTGTAAGAAGCACTGCCCCTCTCTGGTCTGGATGCACAACCTTCAGCTCTCCCCTGCATTAAGGAGCTAACCCTTTATGATGGACCCATGGCCACAAGTCACACCTAACAAAGAGAGATTTTGGTACAGCTTCCCTCATGTCCCTCGTGAATTCAAACTCACATGTCTCACATCACAAGTGTGCAGCATCCAGGGCCAGCATGGTGTCAAAACCACCAGATTGAAGCTGTTCTATTTTTTCAAGGAATACTTAAATATTCCTCGGGCCACAAGAACAAAAGGAAGTCCAGCTACATCCTTAAAGCTTAAACTCAAGAGAAAGGAACAAATTCTTCTTCTAATGAATACTTTGATGCTCGATTGTAGGGATCCATTAATATTAATTGTTGTGTTTAAAGCCAACTATAAGATCTCAGAAGTTTTTCTGAATATTTCTTCCCCCCATAAATAAAATCTGAATATTACTTCCCCCCATGTCATAAAAATTTTGGTAGCCATCAAAAGGATAGATGAGCTGAGGAAATAGAGATGCAAGATCTCCACAAAATAATTTGTCTTTTCCAATGGTTTTGGGAAAGTTTCAGAAACTTTGATTACGGAATGATTAAATAGTCAATTAGTGCAAGATGCATTGCAGAGAGTTTGAGGCATGTTAAAACCAGATACAGGAGCATAGCTTTCATTTTAAGTTTCTAGAACATGCATTTCTTTGAGGGCAGGATATTGCTACTCCCATGTTTTTTACCACTTTCATGCAGGAAATGAAATTTGCCTTTTTCACACATTAGTATGTGGTTATATGTGGTTACAAGAAGATACCCGATAGAACAAATTAACAGGATGAAAAAGTAATATTTTTTTTAAAAGAGCCAGTAAAACCAATAACAATGCAGGGAAGTGACTTCTGCCGGTCGGTCAGCCACAAAAACTGTGGAAGCCAGAAAGGTGTGAGCTGGAGGACTCCTCCCTGCTGGGCTCCCACCAGTGCTACAGTGGGAAATGAAACCCTGCAAGCCCACAGCAAGCCAGCTGCAGAAGACAAAGTGGAGTTCAGATTAAGAAGTATCAGACAAATAAATCAATACACAGCTCCAGTGCTCCTGACTGAAGTCCTCCATGAAAACTACACAAACTCATTCCAGGAGGGCTGGATGACTATCCTGATTCAAACAGAGATAGTTCAATGCTCTTCTTAGATTTACAGCAAAAGGTTTGGGTATTTTGAGTATTTACATGTTATAGCAAGAATCACTGCTTCTAAAACCCAGGTAAGGCACAGAAAAGAAGGTGTCACAATGGGACAGAGAGCAAGGCAGCAGATCACTGTGACCAGCCCTACTTCAGCTGCAGCATGAGGAACATAAACACTCCTTCAGGCCTTTCCCACATCTGATTTTTTTGCTTCCAGCAATGATCTCTCAGAGCCAATTTGTGCCAAACAGCTACTCAAATACCTCAGGAGCATCTGCAGCATTCAGGGTAAACACAGCAAAAATGTGTGTTTGAAGAAGCAGCATAACAGCTAACAGCAGGCGGTCCAGCAAATAAAATAATTTAATCTCAGCAACCATCTACTTGGGATTGACAGCTCTCCTTCCTTGGTGCTTCTGAGCAGTGGGGAACACCAGCTGAAGGACTCTGTTAAACTGAGATAGTACAAGATGCTGACTAAATGTCAAAGATGATGTTATTTTGGAGGTCAAGGTCCGCTTCAGAAACTCCCAAGAAAGATATACCAGCAACAAGGATAATGAAACTGAAAAAAAAAAAAAAGAACTTTCCTTGAAGAGCAGTCAGCAAGAGGTTGTGCAGAAGAGTTGATGGCAAAAAGGAATTCACAGTAAAAGACAGTCAGAAATACTAAGGCTGGTAGGGAGCCAAAGCATAAGTAAACAGTACAGTAATATGAAATTAGTCTGGAAGGCATTTGAGGTAAAAAAAAGAAATATAAACTCAGGTATATGGACATGCCAGCAACACCCTTTTAACTGGCTTATAAATCATTACGCATGGTTTGCTAATGTCAAGAAACAAAACTAGTAATAGTACTAGACTGGATAATCAAAGTTAACAGTCAGTTAAGGTGATATTAATTGTATTTGACTGATGAGAAGGGGCAGGAGAGTGAATAGCTGGCAGAGGGAAAATGTAAAATTTGATGCCTGCTAAATGAGGCATGATGAATAATGGTTTTTCTTGTCAAAACCACTGCTAGATTCCCCTCAAGCTGTGAGCGGGTATTCAGGAACACGTGTCTGGTTTTAACCAGGGGTCTGATCGTTCTCCTAATAAAAGCAACAAAAAATATGATAACTGATGCAAAAAGAAGCTGAAAAAGACCAAAATAATATCCTACAGCCACAAGCTGAAATTTCATCTTATTTCACAAAACGTACATCCAAAGCAAGTTAAAAACAATCCAGGGAGGGTACCTATTATCTTGCATGAACAGACAGCAGTTGTTGACAGGAGTTAATAGCATTTCCCAAGAAACTGAGCTTAATCTGGTTTTTGTTGAAACTTTTTTTTTCATGTATTTATTAAAAATAAGTAGAATTTCTGACAACATACTCTCTAAACAAAGCATTAAAAGTGGATCTCACCGAAATAAAATAATACAGCAGAAACATAAGCCATTCAGATCTTAGGATAAGGTTATTCAGAGTGAATATCAGTGGTTTGTGTTTATCTTACTTGCTAAATCTTTCCAGAAGCTGTTCAGCTGTTAGGCTGCTCTGTTTGTATAAGCAGTTGTCCTGTTACAATGCGCATGAGGCTGAACGGCAGTTTTTGGGGGAGGAAAGCAGAAACAATTGCATCTGTTGGCTGCAGTCTGATGTATTCTAAAACTGCTCTCAGTTCTTCTTTAGTTTTAGAGAATCACAACATTTCCTATCATCGTTATTAAAAAAATGAAATTGTGGTAGAGCAACTAATAAATCATTACTCTCTTTAGGTTTCTTGTTATGCACAAGACAGCTCTGTCCAATTATTGGGTCAAGTGCCCCAGGTGTTATGCACACAGAAATTTACTCCACGTAACAAACCAATAAAGATGCTGAAAGTCATATGCAGAAGAGAGATGTGCAATAAAAGCAACAATGCCTGAGATTCATTCCCTCTATAAACTACCTTTCAGACATTTTTTCTCTATTGTTGCTGAAGCAAACTGATGCTAGATGTTTAACAGCAAGCTGCAGAAATAATTCAGGCACAGAACAAGCAAAGCACGTCCTGGGGATGGACTGCTGAGCGAGCAGAGCCACAAACCCATCAAGGTCCCACTGATTCCAATGAAGAAAACACTGAGCAGCAAGGGCTATGTAGTTATGTAGTCTCCACATCCAAACTTTCAAATCCAAGGTCAAAAAGAGCCTTAGGCAGCCATTCCGTTGCAGAGCTTCTTACATCTTGCCCAAAGCATTTGTTACTGACCACCTTGAATGACTGTGAAACAAACAGATCCAGTGATTGCCCAGATTGCCAGGCACACAAAGGAAATCGAAGTTTTGAGAGATACAGAATTAGGACTCCCAGCCCACTAAACCATGGGCTTGGAAATGAGACCACAACACCAGAGCTCAGGCCAAAATTCAAACTTCCCCCGAATTCAGAGGGACTAAAAGTCCAAGTCCTAATTTAGGTCTACCTTTGGCTGGAGCTAAGATTAATTCATAATCTCAAGGGTCTCCAAATTTATTTTATGAATCATGCTAATGGCATCTATATTACAAGTGTACAGTGCCACTGAGTTCAGTGAGGAGCCCTGAAGACCTTACAGAGCCCCTCCAACCGCTGCAGGTAACACAAGACACAAGTAGAGATGAGGCTGAAATGCAGAAGGGATTTATCTGCAGGACTTAATCCCAACATCCATCTGCAATGTAAATTCAAAGGCACCACCAGTCATGTGTTAGTACTAATTAACTGATCCCAGGGAACCTTACATTTGACAGCTTACCTTTCACTATCTTTGCAGGTCTGTAGTTACCCTTTTTTTTCTAGTCCAAGAGCTCTGCTACGCTGCTGGGATACTCAGAGTAATACCTCTGCCAAGTTCTTCTCACTGCAGAGGTGGCTCCAGGCTGTCCCTGCAATGGCCTTGTAACCACAACTCCGTTTTCAGACACAAACATATCTTCATGACTCACACACACCTACAGCCACAAGCACCATCTAGACACTGCACCTTCTCCCTCCCTCAGACACAGCCTCACAGAGCCTGCCGAGATGCTCCAGCATTCACCCCACCACTGGGAAATGCAGCAGCAGCAGTTTGCACACAACGTGGAAGCATCTACCTCCTGACCACCTACACTGGGAGAGGTGGCAGATGAAGCTCTAGCCTGGCTGTGTGCCAGAGCAGGAGTCTGGCTTTGTGGGCAGTGTCTGAGTGACAGAACAGGCAGAGGTGTGCGTGGGCCCCACGCAGCCTGCACACTGCTGCTCAGACCACACTGTCATGCGTCATTCAGAGAGAAGACACTGCATGCTATTACAGCCTTCTATCTAACAAAGCCCATGATGAGGAAAGTACATACTTACTGCCCAGGTAGTAAATAATTCAAGGTTTTGATATCCCCTATTTTGTAGAAGTTTTTGTGGCAGTCTTTTTTTTTTTTTTTTTTTAATTGCAATGCTTGTGAAAGTAAAAATACTGGAATGACATAAACAAATTCCACATAAACTTGTAAGCAGATTCCTATAAACACTTCTTCAGCCCAGCCTGAAATACCCCTGCTGATCCTATGCAAAACCTGCCAGTTTCACACAACTGCCTGCTGTTGATGTGACCTTTCAAAGATGTCAAGTTGAAGTGAATTACAGAAGAGTTCAGTATGCCTCAAACAGGCACTGGGAAGAAAGCACAGTTGTACGTGTTGTTCAGGAGAGGGGAAAGCACTATTATGTGTGTGCCTTGCTGGAAACCAGCCCTTCATTTCTCTCCAACAACAGGGTCTCCCATTCTGTGCTCAGTTTCTGCAAGGAGCACACATTGGTTGGTTTAATAACATCAATGTAAGCAACAAACAAGAAAAAAGGGGAAGTTTCACTCCTTTTTGGTTTCACCCTCCTCCCCCAGCCCTGCACATATATGAGCTATTCCCCCCTTCCCCCATCACTTTATGCTGATTTTAGCAATATGCCTCTTACACAAAGAGGTGCTGAGGTTGATTGGAACCCTCTGCAGGTCATCTAGTCCATCCCCTGCTTTGCTGCAGATTTCTAATCATTGTGTAACAAGCATGCAAAAGCAGAACACCTGCAGGAGATATTCATCCATATACTTTTCAAAGGACTCAAAAGCCTTCTAGCCTATTAACTTATCCAGATATCATCCTTTTATATTTTTGCCACCAGAGAGAAAACAAGGTGTCTTCATATGGCGCCATGAGAAACAGGCTGCAGCAAATCCCCATAGACACACAGTGGGGATCACCCCTTGACAGCGAACATGCAGAGGCAGGCGCAAATGAAGGCTTTGTAAATCCACGTATTTATTAGCACAGTCTATTGTCAATGGTAAAACTATTGAGAAGGTCGTACTTCCACTAGGTGTCATCTGCCAGAAACTGCAGCAATTCAAGTCATTTTATCTGTAAATGGAAATACCCCATTTGCAAGTGCAGCCCCTTTCCCTGAGAGTACTTTGATAGAACTTGTAAAAACAGCCTCCACATAAGAGATGTCTTTTACATGTGCTCACACAGGCGTGGGCTGAGGGCCTCCTTGTGGACGTTCTTGGTGGGGTGAAGCAGGGACAACGTTCATCTGTGAAAATTGTGAGAGAATCTGTGGATTTTTTTTATTTTCAAACCAAGAAAAACATTTCTAGCATTGAATCAATATGCAAGCACGATATACCAGCCTGCAGTAAAAAAAGAAAAGTAGGTGGGCAACATCCCTAAAAACTGTCTGAAAACTAGGCTCATGCAGATGAGCTGAAGCCAGGCTGTGAGGCTTCCCACTTGCTCACAGCAGAGGGCTGTGTTGGGCTGAGCAGAGCTGGGACTGACAGCCAGGAGACTGACTTAGCTGCAGGGAAAAAAAAGGTCTTAAGCAGAAACAAACCCTCAGGTCACTCACGGTAGGATACGGAAGAATCAGGAAGGAGCAGTATGACCTACTCTCATCTTCCCTCCTCAGAGCACCAGAGGTCCTGCCATCAGTTCTACTTCATTTCAGTTATTCCCAATACATTGTGAACTTTGGACCGTGCAACCCATCCTCCCCTGAAATAAGCTTACTTTTCCTGTGGTCTCACCCAATTTCAATTCCAAACATTAATTTATTTTGTTACACACATTTATTCCAGGAGAGAGTGGCTCCTTTGCTGCCACTGTATAAATCAATTGTCCGCTCTTTGCCACAGGCACACACGCATTTCTGCTCGCTCCATTACAAAAGGGATACATCAGCACTGACAGTGTTTCTGGGACAAATGTTATGGTTGATTAGAAAGCCAGGAAGTATAGAGCAAGTGCAAGGAAATGGAGCTGTTATCTTAAAAAGGAGACGGGTGCTACAACATATCCTTTAAAACACCACAGATTCTGTGTACCTGATAGAAGACAAAATATTTCATTTCAGTGATATAAGGTGGGATATTCTGAGATATACAGTATGCACTGTTGCTATAACAACATGTCAGGAGTGCTACCATCACAGCATTAAAACTGCAGATATTTGTGACAGAGCTTGATTCATAAGAAGCCTAGAAGGCTGTAATGAGCAGAAGCCAGAGGTCAGTGCAAATACTTTTAGGGGAGGAGGGGGAAATAGAACTGCAGAATTTGAACAAGGCAAAAACAGTATTAGGTGGTTGCAATGACCACTCAGCCCAAACAACTGCCTAGCACCAACGCTGCTTCACCATAAAAGATTCAGTTTTGCTGTAATGACAAAAAGTGGCCTGTGTCCACATGAGGAAGAACTCTGTTTCACCTCTTGTATGACTTACACACATGAGGCTGACCTTCAGTGTAAGAGGTGCTCATTTGAGGGCAAGCTCTTCTGTTCCTGGCATTTCTTTGGAAAGATGAATTGTTCTTATTTTGGTCGCTGTGACCTGTTGATACTCTGAAGAAATGACAAGTATTGCAGTCTAGATAAATCTATTGGTAAGCAGCTGCCTCTCATGTATTTTTGAGAAGTAATTGCACTGGTGTCTCCCGGAGTTTTATCAAGGGAGCCCTTTCCTGGCAATAGCATGAGGCAGAACATCAGCAGAGAGATGTTCAGTCTTTACGGCACTTACTGTTGAGCGGGCTCTGTACCCACTGCTATTTTCATTGTTGAGTCACCCAAGCACTGAGGCACTTCTCACAGGAACAATTTGTATAGAAACCTATTTTGAGAAGGATAAGGTTCACTCTCAGAGGTACAGTGACTGCACATCAGGCAACTCAGCCTGTTCTCAAATGAGTCACAAAAATCTCCTCACAAGGGTAAATGTCAAGATACACTGGCCATGAGTCACAGCTGTCATTCTCCATTTTAAATGGTTTGAATCCTTATGAACTGTCAGTGAGACTGAGACAGAAACATTGTGCTGCTAAACTTGAAACACTGGAATTTAGCATTTCCACCATCATTTAGATGGGTCTGTCCTGTAGCACTATTTCAGGTGACTGAATTAGCACCTGGACCAGAAAGGTGACAATTTATATAAATAGAAAAGAGTAAGAACTGTCAGAAACTCAGTATCCCACAGTAGCAGTATATTTCAAATCTCAAGTGTTATATGAGACAAATCTCATTTAGAGGTTGTAGATTATTGCATTGTATTTTATACACCTGGCTTTGTTTTAATTTCAGTTAGCATTGCTGACATTGTAATCCCATTATTGCTATTATGCTGACAAGGAACAAGTGTTTGCACATGTCGTCTATCTGCCTCCAGAACACAGGCTGCAAGGTTCATCATTACTGAGCTGACCACCCCTCGTTATTAAATTCCCAAAGCAATGACCGTCTAAAATCATGGGCCAGTGCAGATTCAACCTACTCCTTGCAGTGCTAAGAGTTGTGAGCACCGCAGTCAGGCCACCTGCATGCAGCACCAGCACCTGTCCCTGGGGATTGCAGGGTGCACCTACAAGAGGTAAGCACTGCTCAGGCACAGCACCACCCACATCTGCTTACCTTCTCCATGTCCATCACAAAATCCAAGAGGAGGTTGGACAGTGACAGTGGAGTCACTAAGGTTATTATTCAATAACCACTCATTAATTTAACAAATGCACATTCCCCTGTGCAGGGGAATAGACAGAGCAGGGATGTTACAAAATCACCAACACTGGTGATGTGTCAGGTTAGACGGGTGTCAGTGTAGTTCAACAAAGCAGATGCTGCTGATCCTGCATGTGGATGGGACACGAGCAAAGCCATGTCCAGCATAATTTTGTCTGTGGAACTCAGATTTTGCTATCCTAACACTGCCTTCCTTTTTTTCTTTTTTCTGTTCATCAAAACAAACAACTTATTGACTTAAAAACCCACAAACGTGCAGAGAAGTGAGAGTAGCCTCCCCCTTAAATCAGACTAACTTTGACCCTTAGCAAGCCAATCATTACTGTCTGAAGAAATGTAAGGAAAGGGGACTGCACCAGCCAATCTGCTCAAGGTCACCTCAGCACCAAAAGCACAGGGTAGAACAGTGTCACACGCTGGTCCTGTCTGCAATAAATAAGGTGAACGTATTGCCCAAGAGTAGCTGAAACCCTTTTGATCAAATAGTCAGGTAAAATACTTTCTAGATTAGACATAAAACCACAGTGCAATTAGAGGCGTGGTAGGAGCATACCCGGGGCAGACCCATGCTGCTGGTGGCCAGCAAACACATCTGACACAGTAAAACCACCTATTTCTGCCACATTTCACCACGGAGGTTAGATTTATATGGACTTTTGAAAACTACAAAAGCAGGTATTTGTTCCTTCCCTTCACCAGACACTTCTGATAAAAATAGTCAGTGACCTGGTTGTACAAGCCTTCCCTGACAATTCCCAATTATTAATTCCAATTGCCCTCTCAATTATTAATTATAATTAATAATATCGATTATTAATAATTAGACCTCTATTAATATCCAGAAGCTGTGGCTGGGAGAAGGCACTGAGTAATAATCAGGAGTAATTTTATGGCAGACAAAGCCAAAACAACATATGGACTCTGGCTCACCAGGGAAGCTCCTAGATAATCTGTAACTAGCACTCCACAGTTCTATCCTAACCAAAATATCTACAGCTACTGTATGAAAATGACTTCAGCAAACAAACACAAGCATAAACCAAAATGTTGAGAAAGCTTAAAGTCCTGGGCTTTATTTGTTATAGGGTATGCTAAAAATCAGACCAAATAAAACCAGAACAGTAGGGTAATAAATATGGAGAGGATATCCATAACCTAAAGTATTACTATCCTTGCTTCAATAGCCTTAAAACAAGGAAAAGTATAATCAATCAAACACTTAGAAAATGGGGTGAATTAAGAAACAGACTTTCAGTACAATCAGAAAGAGCATAAATTTAAAATAGCATGGAAACTGAAAGTGAAAACAGCGAGCAAAGAGGGGAAAGAGGGCCAACAGCAGAACAAAAGCAGGACAACAGAAAAAAGCAGTCTTGTCAACTTTCATCTTCATAGCAATAAGAATTGTGTCTCCAAAACATCATTAAATTAAAAACAACAACAAAACTAAAACAAAACAACAAAAAAAAACCCCACTCCTGCAAGATTTCAAGACCGAAAAGATTCCCCTCTCCTTTTTCTTTAAATAAAGAATGGGCTTAACCTCACTTTGTTTATTAAAGATTTTGACTGTGTGCAGAGCCTGCACTTGGGTGTGCCTTCTTTGGCACTGACTTGCAATACAAACAAACTCCAGCTGTGATGCATGAAAAGCTTAGGAGCAGCAGAGAGCTTAATGTCTCTAATTAATGTCTGTTTGGACCTAAAATGAGGCATTGGAGACTCCAGATAAACTTTGGCATGTGATACATTTCAAAGGGGAATTAGGAACAAGATAAATAAGAGTTTGTCACTACTGTGCTCTGGATATATTTGCAAAATGGAAATGGTGATGAGATCGGAGTATTTTCTTCTATGCTGTACCTAGGCATAGTCATTCTTGTGTCCCCCTTCTACTGCATGGCAGGTCAAGAAAAGGAGAAAGATGTGAAAGAATACCATGTTTAACTTAGCTTCAAACCTACCCGTTGAGCACTGCAGCCATGTCCATATTTACTTGAAACATAAACCTCCTAAAAGTACGAGTTTGTGCCCCTGTAAGAGATTTTTCAATGCAGATACTCTTTTCAAACCAAAAATGACAGAAAGTCAGCTTTAAGTGGGGATAAAAAAGACCAGGTTTATCAAAGCTTTCATTAAACCCACAAGCTGTAAAATAATCATAACCTTTCTGGTCTCAGAGCATCACAGGAAGAAAACACACACGGAGTGTGCTTCTGCCACTGCTCAATAGTTGAGTGCATTTGTGGGTACAGGCCATCCTCACTCAGCTCCACTGTCCTCAGAGCAGACCTTTACTTGGCTCCATATTCTCCTGCTGAGCTTTCACTGGCTGTGATAAAAGCACAATTACAGACAGTGTACAAATACCATCTGCCTAAACTCACAGTCCAGAAGCCAAGATATTTACTCTTCACCTCAATACTCCTTACCAAGCAATGTTACATACTTCCACACTTTTGTTTCATCACCTATGTTCTTGCTCCTGCCTACTTGCCCAGGCTTCACCACAAATACTTAGATCCATAATAAAAAGACACCTAAGTCACTATCCTGTTAGGCAGCACACCTCCCACCCCTCACAGGTGTCAGCAAAATGTCACAACAGATCTGGCTCTGAGGCCATCAGTTCTGACTTGCAGTGCTGGCACAGTCACCAACCACCCACTTCCCAGTCCCCAAAGATCCTCTGAAGCCAGTCCTAGAAAACAAAACAGGAGTTGAGGTTGGCCAGGGACAGCAAGGTGGTGGTGGCTAAGAAGATCTGTAGAAAAAGGGTTATTTCAGCTTCTTGTGCATAAAAAGACACCTAAAACAGCCAGCATGTGGCAGCAGATGTGTGTACAGTAGGATATAGCATAGAAATAGGATGCCCACAGAACGCAAAAATTAATTGCCATAGTAAAAAACACCAACAAAATAGACACAGACTCTGGGATAAGTCAATATAAAACAGAAAGTCAGTCCCTTCTGTTCCCAAAGCAAATCATACCACTGTGGACAACCCACAAACCCTCGAGCACAAACTGTCCACCACAGGGTTGGCTCAAACTCAGCACACCCAGTTAACCAATTTCCTGAGCTGCCCGTTGGTCATGGCCTTCAGAAGGGGCTTCTAGGAAAAAGGAATCAGTAATGCCTTCTGGAAGGCTGCATCTCCCTTCAGAAACACTTTGTGAACTCTTGATTTCAGACACAAATAATCGTTGCAATTATCAATGGTATATATATAGTGGCTCATAATGAAAACATTATTTAATGATCAAAATTTTGAAACTATTTCCAGTGTTACTGTCATAATGATGAACTTCCATTCAGGAAGACAGAAACATTCAATACCAGGTAATCCCATTTTTCAGATTATCACCAGTTTTTCAATATTGTATCATATAAAATGGCCCATACTTCAAATCAGGGTTGAATCATCCTATAACCCTACCAGATGCAGGGGAAAAGGTATGGAATTAATTTGATTGGATTACCGAATTTTTGGCCCTTCATTATGTCCAAAGAGATTGTGTTTAACACCACTATAGGTCTATAGGAATTAAAAATCTGATCTTTTTTCTTCTCAGGTATCCCTGATTACCTGCCACTTCCTCAGCTGCTGCCAAGCTCTGCGTTAAAACTAGTGGAAATCAATGTGCAGAAGATGGGCAGCAGGAATCTCTGTCCCCAGTTTTCCAGAGCACGCCCCGGTCCCACCCCTCACATTTGGGTTGCACTGCAGGGTGTGGATGGGGTAGCACCATCACCAGCGGTGCAGCATGGAGGTGGTGGTGCAAATGCCCAAGTTACGGAAGGGTGAGGCATTAAGTAAGGATAAGGTGGAGTTTCATATGGCTTTGAGAGGTCTGAAACAGTATCATAAAGCTTATGGAAGTAAGCCCTACCTGAACACCATCTGAGGGAAGGCAAGAAGCCTTTTCCACACAACTCCCCAAGCACAGCCTAAAGTGCAATCTAAATTGTGAGAAGCTGTTTAGGCAGTTTGCCAAAGATATACTCTTCATATAGTACAGCAAATGGACTCTCACCACAAAGCATATTCTAATTTTATTCTTAACTAAAGTTCAGTGTACCTAACTATAAGAAATAAGGCTAAAAAATCGCATGGAACTGCTCTGTGCTGCCGCAGACGGAACTATTTGCTGTACTGTACTCAGCTCAGGCTACCTGAAGTTCTCAGCTCTGTGCAGAGCTGAACTGTTCAGCCAAGGATCTTGCATCACAAGTTCCCGGCTGATTTGCCCTGAAGATAGAGATCTCCAGCTTTAAAGCCTTCAAACCGGCGCCCTTCACCAGTGCTACCTTCACTTTACAAAAGCATTTACACTGAGTGCATGGAAAATACAAGTGTTAATGGTTTGAGAATAGACTTCCACTTATTTCTCACAAATATTCAGCTTCACTACAATGGATTCAGTTGGCTTAAGGTTTGAATTTTAAGTAACCACTTACAAAGGGAGAATAAATAAGTGCTAAACAGACGGCACTCAGCACATAAAGGAGCAAAGTAGCACGGTATCTCCAAACAGTCCAGACTCACCGAGACGAAATCCTGTCACTTGGCACATCAGTGACAGCAATCCCACTGACTTGAACAGGGCTGGGATTCCTGAGCATTTCGGCCAAGCTAATGGCTACTCTAACAGCAGAGTTACCTAAGCCCTGCTCTAGCTGAAGACGACCGGGAAATTGAGCAGAAAAAGAGAAATAAGAGCATTGGCTCAAGACAACCAGAGGCCTGTGTTCTGCTTGCAGCTTGTTGCTGAGCCATCACCATTAAGGCGTGGGGCTGGCAGCGGTCCGAGGCAGAGCAGAGCTGAGGCGGCCAAGGCAGCGCACCTGCGGCAGCCCGGCACGGACACAGGTGGGAGAGGGGCAGCGGCTGCGCCCGGCCTTGGCAGCGCCGCAGCGACGGGCTGTGCCGTACTGGCTTCAGCTGAGCTTCAAAACAGGCTACCACAGGATTCTGTCCCTTCCACACAGAACGTAAATCTAACCAACAAGAGGAGTCACTAAATTACTGTCTGCTGCTGTGATCTGTATATCCTACAGTGCCGTTTTCTCCGTCCCTGCTCAGTTTCCTTTAAGTCACCAAAAGGGGGACTTTCAGCAGTGAGCATCACAAAACCACCTAGGGTTTCTGTGGAATTTGTTGGTTTCTCAAGTTTTGATGACAACCTGATGATTTTTCCCAGCCTCAGTACACAAAGCTCTGCTCTCCATTTCAGAGAATGGAGAAGCAGCCATATCAACATGGGAGGGGAGCACAGCAGGACATAGCCCTGTGGATGGTGATAACAGAAATTCTTTCTGACATGGAAGGTACAGGAACATGAGGAAGCCTTGCTAGATTTGGTGCTAACACGTAAGGAGGGATCAGCTGGGAAAGCAAAAGTGACAGCAACCAAGGAATGATTGACTGATCCTTTGGAAGGCTGAGTAAAATGAATTAAGAAAATTACCTTCAATACAAGGTACATTTAAAGAAAGATGCCTGTTACAAACTCATATTCTGTATTTAGGAAATTTAAAAAAAAAAACATAAAGGAGGAATTAGGGTGCCAGTTCCTCAAAGAAATTACACAAAAGCTCTTTATTCACCTCAGATAAAAACAGGGAAGTATACAGAAAACAATCTAGGTCTTACTATTAAAGAGGAATGTAAAAGAACAGTAGGAGTGCCTAGAGACAAAATCGGGAATGGTAAGACAAAGTGAGATGCAACTAAGAAGGAACATTAACATATACAATTTGGCAGCTAGAAGAATAGGAAATTTAGCTTAGGAATTCAAAAAAGAAAAATATTAAAAATTGGCACAAGTCCACATCACTTGATGTCATCACACAGGAGTCTTCACTAGAAACATCAGTAGTATGCAGATGGTTAATACAATCCATATCAAAACCAAAAAGGGTAAAAGATCACATATGGCACTGTTGCTTAAGTATTTCCAAGAAAAATACTTTAAAATAAAGTAATGAAATCAAAGAAGATTCACAGATTGCTTGAAATTTTAACCCAAAATCCCTAGTAAGAACAATAGGTTATGGTACCTTGGCCATCCTTCTTCATACTGGTAAAGCATGATGTTGTCTATTCTAGGATAACAATAATAAAAAAAAAAAAATAAACAAATCACACACACACACCCAAAAAAAAAACCCACCAAAAATCCCCGGAGGAATGTTGGTAGTCATCCCGAGGAACTCATAAGCAGTTTCTAGAAGGGAGAAGATCTACAGCACCTCTAACAAGGGGAGAAAAAAAGAGGAGCTAGAAATTAAAAACCTGTCATGCTCAATTACCAGAAAACTACTGGAGTAAATCATACCATCTGTAAAGTTACCACAGGTACTAAAGCAGATGAATGGAAGGGAATAAATCATACCAAACCAATCTACTTTCCTTCCACAACAGACCAACAGGCCTTGTGGACAAGTAAGAAGAAATCAGTGTCAAAGCTCAGGTTCAGTAAAGGCCTTTGACATTACCCAGTATGACAAACTTGTAAGTAAGCTGCAGAAGCAAAGATTAGCTCAAACCACCATAGGATGCCTGAAACGTCATCAGACACTATTCCTAAGGGGTAATTATCTGTGGTTCCCTTTCAACAAAAGAAAATGCATTGAGGTGGATATTTCATGGATAACTGCACCATTTCCACTTCATTCACTGCTTTCACTAATAATCTGGACAATGGAATAAACAACTTTATTAAGTCTGCACATGAGAAAGTAGGGAGAACTGCAAGTACACTGGATGGCAAACAGAATTCAACATAAACAAACTGGAAAGCAGTCGGGAAAAGGAAAAAGGACACAAACCAAGCAGGAACTTATGTCAAGCACTGTATTTTCATAATAACACCCAAATTAATGACTTTGGGACAGGAAATGGCTGGCGAGGTAACAGCTCTTAAGAGGAGGGGAAGGCAGCAGATACCAAGCAAAAGGCAAGTCAATATAATGCCATTGTGAAAAGAGAAACATTGGACAGGGATGTATGAACAGGATTATTTAATGTGGTTTTCAGGATACAATTTGTCTACTTCAGTTGGCACTGATAAGGCCTCGGATGAGGTAACATCCAGTTTCAGAAAATATTTGAGGCAGTTTAGCTTATGGAAGATTATTAATTCCCAGTCTTGTCCCTCCTGCCTTGAAGTATATAAAAACTTGTTGCAAAAGATCACACATCTTTGCACACGGTAGACAAGACAGGTAGCAATAGGCTTAAGGAAAAGCAGGATTATGGTTAGAAATAAGGAAAATCATTATAACTGGAAGGGTAGTAGCCCCACCCCACAAGAGATTACCTGGTTTGTTTCTTTATTTGTACAAGCATATGACACATACAAAAAGCATCCTGAAAAGACACATAGGGACAAGAACAATCAGACCACGTTTTAGCTTCCAAAACTATAGAAGACCCCGCTGATCATTAAAATAGACTCCCTTCTCTTCAAAACCATGCACTGCATTCTTGGAGTTCTGTGCCAGCAGTCCCCAAAATTAATCTCTAATTGGAACAGAGCTCTGCAAAAGCACACAGCTGGGAGCAGCTGGAGAATCAGCCACTTGCAGACAGACAGGTGCCATTTCCTTTTCACTAGTGTAAACTCCACGGCTCACTAGACAGCATCCTTGTTAAGGAGTAATTCTTGCAGCGTTGTCATTTGCTGATGGCTTTGGGAGAAGGTTGTTTTGACTAGAAACCTTAGACTTACAGCTCATTTAGAAGCATAGCAGTTGTTTGATGTTTTTAATCCACTTGACATCCTGTCTTGTTATACCACTACATCAAGATGGTATGACAAACAGGCTAATTAAATGGAGAGCAGGGATTATTTTCACAAGCTTCACCCCACACTGTAGAGGTGAGCTCTAATTCCTGGAGTGTTGTCATTCAAAACAAGTCACTGAATTTAGAGCTGTTGCCAGGGGAATTGCAGGGATCAGGTAAAGGTACCCTGAGGTATATCAACAGAGTTATCAATGGAAAAATCTATCTCATTCCCAGAGTGAAATTTTCAATCAGGGGTAAAGAAAAATTGGAAGCCAATGTCCTTGAGGCCAAACACACAGTGTGGCAGAGGGATACCTAGCCTGGACGCATGCTAAGAGAGATGCTACAGTCTCCCTGATACTCTCCTAAATTTATTTGGATGTGGAAGCAATGACTGGAAGCTAGGTTTCCCCCAGGCGAGTGACCTGCATTTTAGCTACCTAAGTAAAGCTGACATTAACTTCAACTAGAAAGGGTAACCACATCCCATATCCATTAGGCTGGACATAGAGATGACAGGAATTCAAGTTACAGGGATCCTCATTTTTGCCAAGATCTCAGAGACCTTATAGTCCAAAGGAGCTAAAAATCGGCTCTAGCAAGAAGAAAAACTCTCTGTCTTTTCAGCTACTGCAAAAGGACAAAAAATAAAGGGCTAGTCTCTGACAGAAGGCACCAAAGTGGCATTTTTAAAGTGTTCTGACTCTTACAATAAAAAAGTTCTGTACAAGGTGCTTTTTTTCTTGCTAAGGAAGATCCAGGGCTGGGAGACAACAGAGCATTCCTTTTCAACAATTCTTAACCACATATCATTCGGGAATTCACAAAAGAACATTAACAGCAATTTTATAATAACCAAAAGGAAAGAAATAATTACTCCCTAAATACTTACTGCAAAAACAAGCTTGTTTTCCCTGGTTTACAGTTTCGGGCCTTTCATGAGATCAACAAGCTCCCACAAATAAGGTATTTTCAAGTTCCACATGGAAAAGCCTCAAGCTGAATTAGTGGAAATTAGATTCTTCTTTTTGTTCTCTTCCAGAAACAATACTTTACAGAAAATGAGAGGATATATTTTGATTTCTTAACAGCAGAGTCATTCAAGACTCAAATACAAAAGTCCTCAAATGAAGGATGAATCAATGTTTAAGCCCAGAAGACAATTCAGGACACATATTCCAAGGCAAAAATAACAACAAAGTACAGGGCAAGGACACCTGTTCTGAAAACAGAGCTCATTAAAAGGTAAATAACTCTGCTCAGCTTGCAAGCTGTTCAGTTTTATAGGAAACATACTTGCAAAATACTGCAGCAGATGCTTCTCTTACTTTTTTTTTCTCATTTCAAACTCAGAAAATCGTGGGTTTTGTTCTGTTGGTTTCAGTCTTATTAGCTATAATGTTTTATTGACTAAAAATAGCATTGAAGGAAATGCAATGTTGCTGCAAAGATCATCTTGGAATCATGTCACCACTGTCATCTCAGCACCTTCCCTATACGTTCACTCTGTCATCCTATGAGTTTCTAACACTTTGGATTCCGTATCATTCTCCTGCTGCCTACTGCTTCAGTTGCTATTATGATCCATGTAAATTTTTTTCTCACACTCCTTCACCTGACTTCTTCCTTAGTCTTTAAAGAACAATAGAAAAGCTGGTTCAAAGGTGCTTCCTGAGATCACCTAGTCCAGCCTCCCACTGAAAGCAGGACTAATGCCAACACTAGTTCAAATCAGGTTAGTCATAGCTTTGTCCAGAGAAGTCTTGAAAACCTTCAAGGAGAAAGGTTTCCCAACTGCTCTAGGAAACCTGTTCCTAACTCCTAACTATATAGTCTCTTCTGGATAGTTTCTTACCATCCTTCTGGAATCAAAGAGCCCAAAACCAGACAGTATTGCAGCAGCTGCTTCAGCAGCATCATGAGGACAGTAATTTCCCTCCATTTGGTGGCCACATTCTCCTACCATAGGTTAGCATCCAGGCTGCCATATTTATGATGGGAATTCAATGTTGGCTAATGTTCAGCACACGCCACTGATTCCCAGGATCTCTCTCAGCAAAGCTGAGAATTTTGCACTTCTCCTTGTCAAACAGCTTGAGGTTTCTGTCAGCCAAATTCTGAACCCAGGCTCTATCTTGCAGCATATTAATTCTCTTCCCTATAGACGAACATTGTCTAACAATTAGGGTCAGCGATGCAGATACTGAACATCAGCCCCAGTATCACCTGACAGGGTACTCCACTTTTAGCCACTTTACACATTAACATTGAGCAACTGATGAGAGTACAGTGATCCATCCAGTTCAAACCACCAAACAGTCCATTTGCTTTACTCATGGTTCCTCTGGTCCACATGCAAACACTGTGGGAGAGTGTGTCAGAAGCCATTCTAAGATCAACGTATGAGGATATCCACCACTGCCCTCACTGACATAACAAGTCATTTAATCTTATAAGGCCATCTGGCTGTCTAAGCAATGCTTTTACACATCTCCTTTATAGCCCGTCCTTACTTATTTCCACTTCTTTTTTGGTCTTCTAGTTCACTAACAAGTATCTTGCTTATGTAAGTCTTTTTTTAAAAAAATAAAAAAAATTCACCTTCACAGGCCAGATGTCTGAGCAGACTCTCAAAACAGCATCATGACTGTTACTTTCCAGGTCTTGTTTTTCTTTGTTAATTTCATTCAGTGCTTTACCTTTGGTTACTCCAGTCTCCAACTGTCAAAACACACCTGGTAACTCAGCAGGTGAAATAAAATGGACATGGATGGATTTCTGTTTCTCTTATCCCTGTTTCCTCTTATGTCTACTGTCCTGTCTAGGCCTGAAACTATTTATCAAGCATACAGTGGTTGAAACCAGTCTAATGCACAATGCAAAGTGTTTATCAGTAATTTTATGGAGAGTTACAGTGTTGCTGAAATGTCAGACAAAAGAGGTTTTTCCAGCAAGACTGTTTCTTGCATCAGGTAAAGACATCCATATCATTGGTATATCATGGGATACATAATATATTGGCTTCCAAATGAATGAATATCAAATCCATCATCTATCGAATTAGAGATTACCAATCAGCGTAGCACCTGCTCCCCAGATTGCAGTCACCAGGCAAAGGAGGAACAAAAGACTTGAACTACACTTGTCACTCTTCTGAACAAGCCTTATGCTTTTTCAAAAGGCACAAGACAGAACATTTGTGCTCACATGACACTGAGCAGAGGCAGTATGGAAACCCAAGATGTCATGCAGATACCTAAAGGTCGTCTGCCTCACACCATGCAGCACAAAGCAGAGACCAGAGCTGGCATGCTTTACTTCAACTTCTTCATGATTCCTCACAAACACTTGAAATTTTTTCAATGTAAGCATAGCTTAATATAACTCTCTTTTCAAGGAAATGCAGAGAAGTGGCGCAAGTCCTTCTGCAGGGTACTTCTGATCTCAGCATTAGGCACCATCACACAGTGCAGGCACACCCTGCAGCTGTGTCCTGACCCAGAAAGCCTCACACCCACAGAGGTTGTCTCTTATTCTCTGGGTACAGATAGCCCCTTGATCCCTTTCCAGTGAAGTCCATCTTTCCATTTGATTAGAAAACCAAGAGTTCAACGGTCCCTCTTTGTGGTCTAAGACAAACAGACTGCACATTTCATCCTCAGTCACACTGAGCTCAGCACTACTTTTTTGACCAACCTACTGAAATACTCTACAACACAGAAGGGGTTTTGAAGATCTTGTTTTAAAACAAGTCTAACAACAAAACATACCCCACTTCATATAATCACCCACTAATTCTATCCTGAGTTTGGGAACTATTTGCTAATTCTGATTAAAATTCAGGAAGTATTACCTAAGCATATAAAGTTCTAGGATCTTGGGATGTGGCACAGGAGGCTTTCTCACAAAAATGCTTACTTTGAGCTGGTAACGTAACATGAGCAAAATAATAAGCTGTCAGTAGTCTGGCACCTAGTTACTAACTAGGTATTCAAATTCACAGGGCATGCATGCCTCTGGATCACTCCTCAGATGAGCTGATAGGATAATCCTATTATTCCAGCAAGAATATTATTCAGAGATATCTTCCAGAATTTCGTAACCTTACCAGTGTGTATTAAATACCAACACAGAGCAAAGTGTTCTGAGGCATTCATTTCTTCCTTTTTGAAGTATCTGCAGCAAGAATACCATGAAGGAAGAGAGGACAACAGCCAATCATTACAGAAGTGAGAAAGGAACATAAACCTGGGCCAGAAGGTTTTTGGTTTAAATTCCAACGTGATCATAACTACTTAACTTTTCTGCCTCAGTAGACACAAACAAATTTCACAGAAAAGGCAAATAACATCATTGACATGACAATATTTTTCCCAAAGAAGTTCTTTTAGGGGTTATGTAGTGCATCTTCTTGTCGTTGTAAAATCTGGGCGTGAAATATGCCGTCGGTCTTAAATTGCAGAGAATGCAAAATGCAAGACGTGCCGAGACAATTCCACCTGCAGATACAGGCATAAATAATAACCAGATATATCAGACATATTAGCAAAGTGTTGATTACCCTTTAGTTCCAACTATGTGATAGATCTTTTACTTTAGAAATCGGATCAGTGTTTGATGCAGATTTACATCAAGGCCTGTTCAACTCTTATCCCGCTGAACTCTCAGGGAGAGTTCTTCAGAACTTTGTAACTTCTTAGTATTCAATCATGCAATGCTAGTTAAGATGGATTGAGGATCTTATGGTGATGCACTGAAGGTTATGAAAAGCAGAGAGGTTTCCGCCCAAATCCCACACTGGAATCTAGATAAGACCTAGAGTTTCATCGCTCTCCATTACAAGGAGAGGGCAGATCCAGCTCTGGACTATGGTGCCAGATTTTCTTCTTAAACCATCGCTACACAAACAAAAGGCAGAAAAGACAGCAGCTATTGTGCTCAGTGACAACTGCTGTTTAAGGCTGACCTAGCAGATCAAACAGAGAAACAATGCATAAAGGTTTTGGTTTCCTTCTGTCTGAGGAAGGAAAAAAAAGGACAAAAGCATCATACTGGTATCAGGATAATATGTCCGCAAGAGGGGAAAAACTGCCTTCCTATGATAGCAGTTGCAAAAAACATGGGCAAATAAGCAGGTGTAAGGAACTTCTGGCACTGAAAACCTTTATTGGGGTGCCAATTCGAGTCCACTGCTCTGGTATTTTAGAGGATGGCTGCTCTGTCCACAGCTTTGTGCACAGCCCATGGTACCCAATCTCTTCAAGTTGTGTCTCTTCACCTCAATATAACCTTTATTTGTTGTTAGTCAACAGCAAGTACCCCTTCTTCAGCATTTATAATGCACACTTCATTTCTTCACCTGAATGGAACAGGGCAACACTTAACACCACACCAGTTGCACCAATCTGCAGTAATGCAATGCCCATCTATCACACAGTATTACCCTTTACAGTGCCGTGCTCCTTTCACACCTATTTCTTTTCAATATTGATGGATATACAAATATATTTCTTGCTAAATTTTGTCAAGTCTCACTTCACGATTCTCTGGTGTTTTCCTTCATAGGGTTGTTAGGAAACCAGGTAAGAAACCCCACAGCCTCTGTCACCAAACTAATTGCTATGTAATAACTTTTTTACAATAAATAAACAGTATTTATATATATACATATACACACACACACATATTTAAAGGGCAGAGTGTGTGCATACATATGCATATAAGAAGATATAACTGATTCAAGCCATACATACACCCACACAGGTCCTGGATCTGTTTCTGGCTCCAGCCTGACGTCCTGCAATACAATGCCTGTTTTGGTTAGAGCAGCTCCTTCTGCAAAGGTTTTTAATAAATAATTCTACAGTACCCAGCCCTGGAGGCAGCCAAGGAGCCTCTGCAGAGCCTCAGGGCCTCCAGCACAGCGAGTCGCCCCGGCTCAGTCTGCCTGCCAGGAACTGGAATTATCAGTTCTGCTATATGACACACCTAATGCATTTTTAAATGCTTATTTCTAATGATACAATCTAAACCCCAAGAGCTATTACAATTAAAATATTAACATACAGCCACTTGCAGGTCTCTCAGGTCATTTTTTTGCTCATTTCTCACAATTTTTTTCCCAATTTTAACTAAATTACTAATGTCTCAATTGTTATCAACATGTTTGAACAAAAGCATAATTGACCAGCTGCCACCAAATGATATTTGAACTGCCTTCGACCTCCAGCTTGCACAGAAAAAGTTTATGGTTCTATCATAGAGGATATGATCCCCCAACTAATAAGACAATAAGGCAGATTGCAGTAGGAAAACAGCTTGGTAGCTTTATGATTCATTTATTATTATTCAAATGTGATGATTAATTAAATCCCTACCAAGACCCTTACTTTAAAAAAGAAAGCTCTGTTTTGTAATAATTATCACTTGAACCATCTCTTCACTAGCTCAACCTTAACAAAAGGACACACTGCAAAAACTTTCTTCTAGAAATTTAAACTTCAGTAACACATCATATTTTATTAATGAAATTACTCCATCTTTAACAAAGTATTCAGAATCTAAAAAGAACTACCCAAGACTATAAGATTCTTGATTTATACTAAAAGAAATACTGAGAAAGACTACTCAAATTGGGAATTCAAGTATGGTATCAATCAAGCCAACATAACACAATTAATTGGAAATTAATGGTTACTCTTTTTTTCTCAACAAAAAGCAGATAGCTAATAAAAGTCAGTATATCAAAGCCCTTTTATAAAACCCTTCACAATTAAAAATCATGCTTAACATTCCTAACGCCACTGCACAGAAGGAATTTTCTCACCCTCATACAAATAACATATCTACTGCTGAGAAAGATGTTACCAATCATGGTGGTAGTTTGCAAAGAAACATCATAATCAAGTATCGATTTAATCCACAGTGACATTGGATTTATGCTATGTTACTTCAAAAAGAGTATATTAACTTATCATTATCTCCATATATACACTTAAAATGCTCACATAAATTCTGGATACATTTAAATAAAACCACAATAAAACGCCACAAAAAATAATAAAAAATACAATCCCAAAAACCTACCCATGTTTTGTCAGCCAGTTATTAATAAGTGAAAGCACTGACTCAGAGGGAGACTCCTACCAACTTCAGTAAAGCTCAGGTTTATCTAAGAAGTTTAAGGCTCACTGTTTTTAGTTCCCAAAACAACAACAGGGTTTTTAATCAAATTCATATGAAGTTTTTAAATACAGGGGAAAACACTCTCTTCTCATGAGTACACCTTTGAGAAAATTAAATAAAAGACAATATTTCTATAGATACTGGACATACACAATTTCTGATGTCAACAGATGTTGCATAAAAGACATAACAGTACCTATTATTACTGGGTCATTAAAATCACAGTTCTTTGGTCAAGTATCACTTTTGGAAAGTTCTGAGAAAAGCAAGCAGCATTTGGAAACACATTAACTTCTCCAGGAAAGTTCTGCATCAAAGCTCTGCTTTTTAACTTTTATTTTTTAAACAACAACAACAAAAAAACTGTCCACTTAGGAAAGTTGTCACCATCTTACATTTCAGAATACAAAACTGAAAAAAATCCCTATTAAAAAAAAGACAGGACTTCAGCCAAGTATTCAGCTACTTATTGCTGTAGTTGTAACTCAAGTCCATTGAAACCCCTATGTTTTGGTCGTTTGTAGCGAAAACGTTTGGAACACTAGCAGCTATAGAAAATCCCTTGAAAACCTAGACATAGTTAAACTGTTGAGTGAAAATCAGCAGAAACCATAGCTATTGGAACATAATAAAGCGTCCTGTAAAAGTACAATTAAATTGGTAGCTAGAAAAACAGGGTTGATTTAAAGTGCTATCCCAAAGCCTTATGTGGACCAATGCCAGTAAAGAAAAGTCCATTTCTCCCCCCACCCAGACAGAGCCCAGAACCACAGCACTACTTCAAACATAATTAATGCAGTCTTCACTCTGCTTCAATGCTTCATCTCCCCCTCCCTCCTCCAACAGGTAGAATACAGAAACTTGAAATAATTGCTAATTCCAAATTTAGGTGATATGCACAAATATACTGTTGAACAAAGTTTGGACAGCAAACAGTACACCTGAGTTCAGTCATACAAACTAACTTTTGTAAATAGCATTAGACGAATATATCCATGTTTCTAATATGAATCTAGATGTATTTTCTTACAAAACGCATTAATAGAAATATCCAGGCAAATACATACCATACAATAGCAAAAGCTTTAAGCCCCATTTAATAAGATGACTTTCTGATTAAAAATAGAAGGCAATTAAGATTTACTCAAAATTACAATTAAGAAAAGCTTTCACAGTGCAATATTGAAACTGTCACAAAGTTAAGAAAATACTGATATCAAAGTACAATCACAATGTTAAAGTAGACAAAACTACTATACAAGGGCATATATTGTAAAATTAAAGGGAATGAACACAACATAGGGGACATCTCACGTCCCTGCTCTACATCTCTCATTTCCTAGTCTTCAGAGTCATAATTGTGTCTTTTGGACATCAGTAGAAATCTTGTTAAAACTAAGAGGTTCATTCTTCTTTGTAGACCAGATTTCAAAGCGCAGTTACTTCTTGAAAATACGATCTTCATCACTGCACAATTTCAAAGTAGTGCAATATTGCCATGATGTGCTGAGGCATGAACACATAGCCTGTGTACAGTGCCATTCCAACAATGGAAACTAACATGGAATCTGAATTACAGTTGAGGAAAAAAGCATTTGAAATAGAAACTGCACAAGACATCACAAACTATAGCATTAAAACTTTAGTGGTTACTATCTTGTAACGTTACATATCTGAAACAAGATCAACTGTATTCGGCAATTATAAACCACAGAAGAACCTACTGAACACTGAAATCAGAATGCCAGTAGAAGCAATCAGCTGAATTGCAAAGGATGCCTTACAAGTTATCCACTGCCTTGTCAGTGACACAAGAGGACAGGCCAGAGCACGGGAAGTGTGATGGAGAACAGAAAACAGGCACTGAGAAAAGACATGTTTTCATATTCATCATCTTAGATGTTGAGCAAGTCTTGCAGAAGCCAACCCCATTCAGCCAAGCAGAAAAAAGTCAACCACCACAAAAAGCCAAAACAAAATAAAACTACAATAATATGAGCATCTTTACGGAGTAACACCGTTCTTATTTGTGGATGACCTCCTTTTTAAGCAGACAGCCCTGGATGTTTTCTAACTACTTCACTCACAAAGCCTCAGAGCATCAGCATAGCTTTGAGTCAAGGTGTGTACTTAAACACACTCATTAGTACTTTACTACAGCAGATTGCATTGCAAAATAAACTTTACATGAAGCTATCAGCTAAAAAATCTGCAGATGACCACTTTATTAGCTGAACTCCTAACAGGGAACTTTTGTAAAACTTATTTAGAGAACTGAGACAATAGCTTATAAAGTATATGTACAGTTGGACTTTTGCCAAGCTCTAGGGTTCTTGAAGCTTTATCTAAACAAATTCTGGCATCAGATTACTGAAAGATTATTGTTTCAGAAATTAAAAAGTACTCAAAATGAATAAAAAACTGTTGATTTCATCCAACTACCTGCAGAGATTCAGTAAACTTAGCCAGAAACACTATAAAACACACTGGAGATTAACAAGCATGATAACACCAGACAGCAGTACTCAGTTTCCACAGGTGAAACCAGAGGAGCTGTGCGTGCTCTGCACTTCCCTGAAATCAAGTCTCCACAGCACAAGCTTAACAAGCGCTCTGTGACCGACTCACCCACGGCAGAGCAGAGGTATGAGGTGTGCCTACTAGAGCTGCTTGGTGTATTTATAGTCCCAGAAGATTATACAGCAGGAGACACTAAAATGAAGGTCAACTCATAAACACACATTTCCATCCCAGTGCTCACTTCTGATACTGGAGCACAGGCAGCAGTGTGACATGCAGCACAGCCACACACCATTAGTTCCCAAGGCCACTGTGTCTGCACTGCATCCATACAGCACCTGGCAGGCATGGCCCACCTACAGCCAAAGTATCCACCTTGAGGACAGAAAACGTTTTTGGTGATCTGAGATCAGAAGCGATACTTGTGCCACTCTTTACATTTGTACGTTATGTGGCAATTACAATAGGAGCATTTTATGAAAGTAAACGTGCACACACTTTCATTTACTTAAATATTTTGCACAAGGTAAAAAGGAAAAAAATACTGATGACTAATATAATTGCAGGGAAAATAAAAATTAGGTTTCCTCGATGACACAGGCAAAGGAGGAAAGTATGTTAACGTGGAATACAACATAAGAACATAAGAACCTACCTGAACAATTGTGCCCAGTAAGTCTATAAAAACTTACTATTTCTCTTTTCCAGTAATCTCCAGTTCTACTGATTTGGCACAGGAAAAAAAAAAAAGACTGATCACACCGCAGTAACTTGGGCAACCACTTTTACGTAACAAATGTGAGTTTCTTTGCAAAACTGAGCAGAATCTCAGGAAAAGCAGCTTCTTGCTACTGCTTATACCCTTCTCTATGTTAATGTTTTAATTAATTTCTCCCTCTGCCTCTCAGCATTAACTGGAGATGTCTCAGGGTCATTCGTATTGAGACATCATTTTAAGTCAAGATCAAAACAGTCACACTTCAGAGAAAATGTAATGCCATAGCAATACTTAAGAAAACACACTGCCTGTACGAAAGGGCCAGGTAAAGAAGAAAACCTATACATAGTGTTTATACAGATGCCTTTACACGAGCATCCATCAACTTCTTCCACTCTAAAACAGCCAAGCAAATTTACCAGCTCGAGGATTAAATATCCATGTAATAAAAGCCATGTGACAAAGCAGCATGAAACCCTAGGCTTCCAAGGTTTTGCAACGTGCACATTTACTTTCCTCTAGGCAAAAATACAAAAGAAATCATTAAAGACACTTAATGTCCTTAACAGACAGCTCGGGATTTCAGTGCAAGAGACAGAACTACCATAACTCTAGAGATAAAAACTTATGCCGGAGGAGAAACGGACTAGGCTGCCAGACGCCCGGACACAGCACGAGAAACAGAAGAGTGAGGATTATTCCCAGCTCGGGCAGCATGGTAGTTTGGAAGGGTGAGGAGCTGAGTCCTCGCC
The DNA here is from genome assembly GCA_013397055.1 of Pachycephala philippinensis. NCBI lineage: Eukaryota > Metazoa > Chordata > Aves > Passeriformes > Pachycephala > Pachycephala philippinensis. The sequence continues at coordinate 1,250,671 of VWZT01006512.1, forward strand.
AGCAAGGTGGGGTCAAGCCTCGGTCCCAAGCGGACACAGCCGCTCCTCTGGCCGCGCTCGGCCCCTCAGGCCGGCCGCCCCCGGCCCGGCCCGGCCCGGCCCGGCCCCGCTCCCCTCCCGGCCCGACTCTGCTCCACCACCAGCAAGCCCCGCCGGCGGCAGCGCCCTCGGCACGACCACGGCCCGGGCGCTCCCCGAGCACCGCGCAGGGCCGGCGGAGCC
>VWZT01006512.1:1250902-1290778 GCA_013397055.1 Pachycephala philippinensis
CAGGCCCGGCCGGCAGAAGGATACTGAAGACGGTGCGCTCCCAGGGCTCCAGCATGTAGAGCGCGGTGACCAGCAGGTACTGGTAGTACAGCCACGACATCTGCTTCCACGCCGAGCCCAGCGCCATGGCGCTCCCCCAGCCGCCAGCGGCCCCGCGCCGGGCCCAGGCCGAGCAGACACGGGGGCGGTGCAGCCGGGACCGCCCTCCCCCGGCCCCGCCCCGTGCCCGGGCGGCCGCGGCCACCGGCAAGGAGGCGCTGAGGCTTGTGGGGCCCGCAGGGCGTGCTGCCGGTGCTCCCGGAGCCGGGGAGAACGGCGGGGGACGGGGGGGGCACGCACCGCTTCCCCGGCCCTCCCCGCTGAACGCCGACATCGGGTCCGAGCTGATTAAATTATACGGCTGACCTGAACTCGGTAACCTCCCGGCTCGAGTCACTCCGAGGAGATGGTGCTGCAACCTACTTTCTCTCATCCTGTTTAATCTAAATTGACGTTCTGGGAATCACGGAAGAGCCAACGCCTGTGCTTGGCAGGGCCTAAGGGAGGCATGTTAAAAATGATCTGCACGAGTCTTCAGTTTCGTTCAGCTGTCGGAGGGTAAATCTCACCTAAAAACGTGGCTCGGATAAATGCGACCCTAAGATCGGCCAGCTCTGGCGAGATTAATCCATATGAATAGGAAAAACAAAGAGGTTGTAAGTCAGTTGTTTACTGTGACTGTTCCTAACTTTGCACTACCCTAAGGCACTCGGAGCCAGAAACCAGAGGGTGTGGGACACCCCTGCCCTGGCTGCGGTTTGGGCCGGGGGAAATTCCCAGAGACTGATTTGGGACTTTGTGATTAGGAAGGCCCTTGGCAGTTTATGCTGGCATTCTAGAAGGGACATGTCATGTTGAAAGCCCGCTGGAAGGGGGTGTCCACAATCATCAGGCACCCCAAATGAGCAGAGCATGTGTTGCAACTCCAGGCACTGGGGCCAGGCCACTGCTCCAGACCACACATTCCAAGTGTGCACAGCATAGATTAGAAACTGGAATTGACCTAGTATAGTTACTCTGCTTAGTAAATCAATTTGCAATTATGTCACTGAGCAATGTGATTCTGTCCCTGTAGCCATCCCACCCCTGCCTTCACCTGTGCTGTTTATACAATGAAAAATAAGGAAATACAACCACAGGAGAATGCACGTATGAGTTACTGATACAGCTGAAAAATACAACTACAGGACCAGGAGATAACTGTGAAAAAGAAAAGCAGCTGGCAAAGAAAACTTAAGACTGTACTATTTTGTGTGGCAGGAATCTGAAACGGGATTTAATTCGCCTTGAAGACGTTTAGACATGCTTTATCTATGCAGATGTATTTCAACACAAGGAGAAATAACAGCATTCAGTTAACACCCCTACACAATGCCTATGGGAGCTGTTGCCACTATCCAAGTCTGCTGTTGCACGTTGCAATTGCTCTTGGAGGAGTGCTGTGTTGGTGTTGCTGCTTGAGTACACGGCGGTAATCATGAAAGGCGCCTTTCTGTATAAACATGTCCAAAGTTCAAGGAGAAATTGGGTATTCAGCACTACTAAAGCATTACTCCCATTCAAAGCTGCAAGAACATTATCAACATGGAGCAAACGTGTCCAGTCCTCTCTGTTCCTGTGATTCCTAGCAAGATGCTCTGCAATTCAAATGGTAAGGCAAGCAAAATGCAGCAGCAAGAAAGGACCTGGGATGAGAGGAAAGGTAATGCCTAGAGGCACGCCAGCTTCAAAATGTCCTACATCTGCCCTAACCCACCAGGTAGGTGGCCCCTTACACTTTTTTGGGATGGTACATACTCATGAGAGTTTTTTTGCTAGTTAGACCATTATGGAAATGGCCATTATTGCTCTATAGTTTCCACTCCTTCACCAGCTCCATTCTACCCCCCACTTAGGGACTGTCATCATGTAATTGTTTTTCCTGATATCACCTGCATTGACACTTGAGCCCTTGAACTACATTCTCACGTGCTCATGTTTCCAGCAGGTCAGTGCAAACATCCTTAACCTGACACTACAGAGAGCCTTTGTGTTTCACCTGTAATGTGAAGAGAGCTAAATCGAGGCCAGCATGCTCTAGAGCACAGACCATATTCCCTATTACATGTGTTCCTTCACACTTCTACAAAGAAACAGCTCTTCATACATTCAAAATTTTCTGTATACACCTCTTGGCTCATGGCACACAGTACGAATTTATCCCACTTCAGATGATCCCACAGCCATCTGATCCTGCAAGTTAGATACTTCACTAATGAGTCTGAACGTAGGTAGCAAAAATGAGATTAAAATCGTCTCACACATACCCCAAGCCTCAGAACCAGTAGAGCTCCATTTTGTTCGTAGGTTGCATGTGCAGAGGAAGGCACATCATGCTGACCAACCACATGTTCAGCAGCTGCATCAACAGTTCTCTACTTCATCAAGAAGAGGTTAAGTTTCTGCTGATTTGATAATAGTAATTCAGTGTTTTTCTCATGTAATCCTGACAGAAGAACCAGCATGTTTATTTCTTCCTAATCTCGTGTAACAGCATAGAATGAGTGTGTGTAGATTAGTAAAACACCACACAAAAGGTAACCAAAAAGTTACAAGATTTTATTATAATCTAAGGCACAAAAGATGTTATGCAGGTTCCTACCTCCTAAGTTCAAATATTTCTGACAATTCCTCAAAGCACATATAACTAGTTATTCCTAGTATTATTATGAGAAAAAACACAAAGATGAGATTTTTTTTTCCAGACAGACCCTTGTTCAAAGTAGAGTTAAAAAAAATATCAGGCTATTAAGAGATATTAGTTACTAATAAAAAGCAAGAGTTCACCTCTTGGGCACACACCTGAATGAAGACAGGGAAGGATCCAATATTAACAATACAGTGGCTTCATAGACATAAATACCAAGTAGCAGAAGCTCTTTGTGCTTCCATAAAGAAGCTGTAAATGTACTAAAGAAACAGAAAAAGCATAAAAACTAGTTCTATGGTAATAGATCTGACTGTAGATTTCTTCTTAAAATGTATCATCATAAGGAAAAAGGACAATAAAGTCCAGTGCTTTCTTCATATACATATTTACATGTACAACATTTAGCTGTATTACTAGGCATTAATATGTTGATTTACATGATCAGTGGCAGAACAGTCCATGCCAGCAAAATCAATGTAAGCTCATCTTCTGCTCTGTATAAAGGAAAGTTTCAATTTTTTGGGAGCTTAATGAACCAAAAATCCAAATATCATGACAATTCCTTCTTTATCAGAGTGTCCTGGTTTTGGGTGGGACGGAGTTCATATTCTTGTCAGTAGCTTGGATTTAGTATGAGAATAATGTTCTCATGAATACCCTGACGTTTTGGTTGTTGCTAAGTGAAGTACTAAGGCCCAAACAACAGGCCATGAGCCAAAGTTAACCTCTAGATGAACATTCCAACCAAATGTTATATATTCGCTCATTAACAAAGTATTGTTATATATATTCATTTACTGACAAAACATTTATTTACCTTTTCATATCTAGAAACCAGGTGAGGCCACATCTGGCCTTATTAGGGGGGTATAGGGTCAAAGACAACTACCTTGGTTCCTCCTGGAGCCCTGGTGAGGCTTTTGGGGAAAGCAAATAGAAGAATGAAATTAGAAATTATGTCAGCTTGTTTGTTTACCAGTACAAAGTCTGGGCTACTATCACAGCTAAACTGGGGGAGCCTCGTGGCCTGCAACGTGGACACACCACTGGAATTCCATTACCAGGCGTGGTTCTCCAGTCCTTTGGCTGTGACAGCTTCCACCCACAGTTGATGTTTTGAGGACTTGGATGATGGTCAAGTATTAGGGTAACTGGTGATGTATCTTTCTGAATCGCTATAGGCATTCTTTCCAGTAACAATTAGGTGCATTGCTTATCTTACCCTTTTGTGATTCTTTGCTAAGGATTATGTGCATTGCTTAGCTTATCCTTTTGTGATTCTTTGCAGTTTTGCATGATAGTAAATTACACTATTCCTAAAGTTGGTGTCTGTTTGTGTCTGTCTCTGACCCTACTCACTGGCAAAACACTAAGAGACTTAGGTCAAGTCAAGGACTTTTCAGTGTCTTATGCTCTGCCAATGAGGAGCTCCACAAAAAACTGGGAGGGAGCATGGCCAGGACAAGTGACCAAATTGGCCAAAGGGATATTCCATACCCTATAATATCATACCCAGTATATATATAAACTGGGGGAGTTACCTGGAAGGCAGGTGATCAGGGACAAGCTGGCTATTGGTCAGCAGGTGGGGAGCAGTTGTGTTGTTGTGGTGGGTTGACCCTGGCTGGACACCAGGCACCCACCAAAGCTGCTCCATTACTCCCCTCTGCAAATAGACAGGGGAAACAGAGAAAAAGGTTCATGAATTAAGTACTGGGAGAGCTCACTCACCGAATACCATCATGGGAAAAACACACTGAACTTGGGGATATTAATTGGATTTATTACTAACAAAATCAGAGGAGGATAATGAGAAGTACAATAAATCTTAAAAACACTTTTCCCCCAGCTCCCCCTCCTACTTGGGCTCTACTTCCTCCCCCACCAGCAGTGCAGGGGGACAGGGAATGGAGGTTACGGTCAGTTCATCACCCATTGTTCCTGCCACTGCTCCAGGAGAAGTGCCTCCCCTGCTCCAGTGTGGGGTACCTCCCACAGGAGACAGTACTGCACAAACTTCTCTAACATGAATCCATACCACAACAGTTCTTCCCAAACTGCTCCTATGTGGGTAATTTTTCTACAGACTGCAGTCCTTCAGGCACAGCCTGCTCCAACACGGGTCCGCCACGGGATCACAAGTTCTACCAGAACACCTGCTCTAGTGTGAGCTCCTCTTGCCATGGGTTTGCAGGTCCAAATTTCCTCCCCACTGGGGGAGGGGGTGGAGGGAGTGAGCAAGCAGTTGTGTGGCTTAGTTGCCAGCTGGGGTAAAACCGTAACACAGACTACATGTGTGCAAATCTACCAAGAACAACAGCCTAAGGACATCAAACATCCTGACTGAAAGCTGCTTATCCCTTGCTATAAATATAACCAATGCAGCTATGGAAAATCAGTTACTATAAAGTATTTATTCCAAGAAGCAGTTCTAATACACACTGAGATAATGAATGGATAGTATATATACAGGGAATGATCATAATATACAGATCTTACATGGTATTTACAAAATTTTTAATCCCCAATGATGCAACTGCCTGATGGTGGGAATGAATATTGCTCTCAAATACACGCAGTTAACCCTATGCCTTTTATAAACTTTGCAAAAAGTCCAACCATTACAAAGTTCTCAGATGAAAATGTACATCTACAAGACCACATTTTAAAAAGGCTAGTGTGCCTGCATTTCTAACACTTCCCACGCTCCTATAAACAGCACAGGATTTTCTCCCCCTGCATTTGCACATTAGGAGTGGCTGGCCAGAACATTGAAGAAGTGAAAAACTTCATCTTTATCCATTACTGCTACTTCAGTTGAGCATTCAGTACATAATACCGGATGATAAACTTCCTCTTCTTCTTGATTTGATTGTATAGAGCCCATTTCTTTGCTATGCTTCATCTTCTTACTTCTTCTCTTTACCTTCTTTTTGTATTTCAGTATTTCCTCTTTGTTAACAACGCAGTTCATCACAAACATGGCTCTGTACTGTGTTTTGTAAGATTCATGTCTATGGAGAAGGGGAGAAAATGCAAGTCATATCATTCATACAACTCTGCTTCCAAGAAATCTGTTATCACCACTGAAAATGGGATTAAAGATAGGAAGTAACATGCCAAAAGGCTGAAAGCCAAATGAATAGGAATTTTATAAACAGAAGTCACAGCTACAAAAATAATAAAAACATAGAATTGCAACCATCTGTTGTTTTTTTAAGGCATTTTAAAAAAATACTGGCTGTTACTTAGAGACACACCCTGGAGTACAATGGTATTGGTACTGCAGAATCATGCATTGCTACATATAGCTGGTAACAGGCAAAAGATCAGGAAGCTGTGAGTGCAAATGGCTCAACTACTGGCACTGACATCCTAAAATGTCGTGCAAGTCTGAAATTCCTTATTCATAAATAATATCATTGACATATCACACTAGAAGCAGCATGTCTATAATAAAATATAAAGTTTCACCTGTCATCAGTCTTAACAACTGTATATCTGGAGTATGTTGCAAAATTCAGTGCTGGAGTTCAATTTAATGCAATGTCCCTCGGGCTGCAATTTTACAGCAGCCTAAACCAACGTAACATTGGCTGCAGAAGTCCAATCTTGAATTCTGCTGGCTTACTGCTTGTATGACACTGTGCTGAGCTATTTCAGTTGACTAAACCCAGGAACGACCAGACTGACTATAAAAATATAGTTTTCTGTCACCTTAGCAAACTGAAATACTTACAGGGTCAAGAAGTACCAGAGCCAGCAAAGCAAAGACAGAGAAAAACAGGACCCAGTACTTAGATGATTTTAGGCTGCTGTGGAATTTCATCCTCAATCGCCAAAAATAGTAAATGACAAGTAGCTTATTCCTCATTTCAGAAGATTTCTTTCTGCTATACTCCCAGTTCTAGAGTCCCTTCCTTAGCACAGTTAGCAGCACTAACTAGGCCTGCAATGCAGTCAGATACTGAAGAGTGGCAAAACACACTGTGGATTCTCATTTAAATACCTTCGGCACTTTTAAATGTAACTACACTCAAAACACTTTTAAATGTAACTGCTAAGACTCAAACCAAGTAAGAACACACTATCTTTGTTTAATCCTTCTTTAACAACACACTTTTAGACAAAAATAACCTGGAATAGTTTTATGCCTCTAAACATCAAGCCAAAATATATATAGATAGGTATCTCTAAAAACCCCAATCTACCTAAAATGCCTGTTGAGTCTCCATGATTATGATTTTTTTGAAAAATTTACCTTCTCCACTATGCTAACATTCCACCCTCTTCTTCCACATCTCCACACTGCAGGTTAAACTGATCATTATTCTTACAAACCAGCGTCCAACCCTAAATCTGATTCACCTCTACCTGCCTTCTCTTTATTAGGGCCACCTTGCATGACGGAATTGATAAAAATCCATAGATCAAATTAAATACTAATGCTACTAGTGAGAAAAAAAAAGACATTACAAAAAGACCCCGTATTGTTTACTGTTGTTACCTCTGGCAGTCCAGGCATAACGTTGTCATGCAAGCAGGGCAATTCAGAACAGCATCACTATTTGGAACAGGTGCAGGTTTTGCCTGCCGCTGCTGCGGTGCTCTTCTCTGGTTACGGTACCTACCAATTCGAGAGAGGAGGAAGGGGAGACAAAAAGTGAAATTACATGCCCTTGCTGTTGGTCCTATGAATTCAACTGCCAAACCTTTCTTTGCATTAAATTACACCAATTAATACATGGCTCCTTCTGGACACCTTTTTCATTAACTCAAAGAACAAAAATGATAACATAAGGGGAAAACATACCAGTATCATTGCATTTACAGAGTGTTTTCATTTGGTGAGACAAATACATCTGGTATGAGAATTTGTGCCTAATAACCCTCTCCTCTGACAAGGCAGGTGTCTCAAGTGCGATCTCTGCAGGCAACACACGTTATCTTGTGCAACGTATTTATGTGGAAAACTTTACCTCTGCTGAAACAAACATTTTTCTACTTCAACCTTCAAAAAACTCTCATTAAAGTAGCTTTGTATTGCTCCTGTTTTCTCTGAACGTTTTGTGGCTTGCTATATTCAAAGTTTTCCAAAACTGGAAATACAGTATTTATCAGAAACAGATATTAATGAGCATTATTGGCAAATTATCTTGCAACATTTTAATTCACAGCATGGTTGTTTAGATGAGATCTACAGACGAAACTGGCTTACAGAATTTGGAAATCTTGATTTAAAAAATTTTGAAGTTTTGTGTAGTTTTGAAGACTGAACTTCCATTACATACAACTAAAACATTTTACAGGCTTTTAAGTTTCCTACGCTGTAGGTTATATATAAAAAGTAGTTCCATTGCATGGACCTGACAGTATTGGCTTTTTCTCTGCATTTACCATTTTCATTTAAAATTTTCAGTTGATGTTAAGCATCTTACAATTCAAATATTTATGGTTGCTTACCCTCTCCTCTGTGAGTCTACCCACTCTTGGTCTCTGCTGTCTTCTTCTGGGTCATACAGAAGCTCATCATTGGAGAGCATCCGACGTTGCTGATGTTTTCTGTTTTTCCGGACATCCTGTGTATCTGGAAAAATTTGTGCAAGAACACGTTACATCCATCAGACACAAATTATCAGAATACACAATTTCCAATTTTCATTTTCCATCCTTGCACAATAAATCTAAACTGAAACTTAAAGGCCTGGCTCATCTCTCCTCCAGGTACATGACCCCAAAGCATTACACTGGGATACATCATAAAATTGCAGAACTACACTGAGATGATAGAGGCTGGTAATTCCCCTCCAAAATGCTGCCTTCAAAAACAGCCTCTTGACCCCCCCAAGAGGATTTTACAGGACCTGAGAGAGAGTGGTTCTATAAAGATGCCCTCCTCTCGCCTCTGTCCTTTACCTATTTTATCTTCATCCTCTGAATCAGAATCAAAGTAAATGTCATCATAGTATTTTGAAGTGCTGGCAGATCCAGTCAGCCCAGTACTTGAGGAAGTACCTACAGGTGAAATTAGAAGTCGTAAGAACACCCCACTAAAACAACAGAAGTATATAGCCCAGAACAAACCTTTACTTTCAAGTTACTCTGTCCAGAGTGTGGTAACAGCTGGGTGTGTTAAGTAATAGCTCTCCCAAATTATTCCCAAGCCCTTATCATTCACATCACTTGTGTTACTTCATTTATAGGCATTCTCAGAGCAAAGCTGCTCCCCCTCCCTCAAAGCTGAATCTCAGGTACAGTTTGATGGACAGTTTCTTTCAACACTCCCTTTACACACAGAGGATGCCACATCAAATATGCCTGTGTCTGCCCTACATAATACACACAAGACATCTTCAGTCATGTGAAAGAAATACAGGTGTGGCACATTGTTTCACAAACTTTGATTACAATAAAATTCACTAAAAAATGTCCCCCAAAATTTCAGGGCCACAGAATTTCAAAAAAGACCTAGATAAACTGCCAAGCAGTCACAGCCACTCTGCACCAAAATTCCTATTCTGTGCTGTATGGATGTGGTGGTGTAAATATTGCTATGTATCCTTAACTGCACAACCAAAACTTAAAGGTGATCTGGCCACTAACACATAATTTATGATTTCATATGCAAGTAGATGTTAAGCGTGATTTACCCATTTCTGGTGATTTCCATTTGCCTTCCATAGTCTTCATGGTGGTGTTCAGTTCTTCTTCCATCTCCTTTTGGAACTCATCATCACTGGAAGACTCGCTCTCCCCAGTCAGGCACTCCCGTATCAGCTTCCTCTTCTGGTCAGGAGTGCCATGTAGGAGCACATCCACCTCATCCTCTGAGCTACAAACAGTTAAGTGTTACATACCTAATTATTACAAACAGGCTAAAACGTGAACATAGTCACGTGGAGAACGAACGTATGAGTTGTGTGGGGGCACTGGAAAGCACTTATTCCTATGTTTATTGGCAACGTACATATTAAAACACTTTATTAGTTTAGTGATATTAAAACTTCGGTTTAAACGCAAAGGAGCTTCAGCCGACTGCGTGCGGCCTGCCACGATCCCCTGCAGCTCTCGCTGCCCGCAGGGAGCTGTGCGGTCAGGACTATCAATACGCCGGTTTCAAGGAAAACGCCGCGGCTGATCCGAGGCCGATCCTCCTGCACTCCGCGGGCAGCCCGGGGCCGGCACCTAGGGCCGGGCGAGAGCCCCGGCGCCCACGGCTTGGCACCGCCAGCGTCGCTCCGCGCCCGGGCCGGGACACGCCAGGCAGGGTCCGGGGCCCGCCGCCGCCAGCCCGAGCCCACCCCCAGGCCGGCAGCTCCAGGCACCTGCTGAGCGCTCGCTCGTCGTCGCTGGGCTCCTCCACCACGTACGGATCGTCCTCCTCCCGCAGGCGGCTCATGGCGCCGCCGCCGCTCGCCCGCTGCCGCAGCCAGGCCCGGCCCCGCCCCTTCCGGGCGCTCCGCGGCTTCCGGCGGCCGAGCCCCGCCCGGAAAAGGCGCCCCCGCCGCCAGGGCCCGGGCCACAGCGGGGCCACAGCGGCTCCCGGGCCGCCCCGTCTTTCCCTTTTCTCGGAGCTGCAAGTCCTCGGGTCACGTTTTAAGCACTTTTTTCCAGAGTTACCGAGCCAGAGTTAGAGCTTTAAGAGACACACCCAATACCAAGAGGCTTGGAAAAAATTTAATGAGCTAGTAACACTCAACAACGAGGACTAATCTAAAAACTGTTCCCACATCCTACTTAAAATATTTACAATATTGTTAACTGTATATACATTGTCATCTTTGTCCCTTACAGTCTATTTATAGATGAGTTCCTTAGGAATTATACCTGCTATATCTAGAAGATGAACAGCACAGTATTAGTGTAGTGGGGATTGCTGGGAATACTCTCTGTACCAGGGAAGTTGCCAAGAGCCACTGGGCACTGGTCATGAAGCCTGAAGTGATGAGTACACGAATCAACGCACAATGCAAACTTCTCTGCCTTTGCAGTGTTTTAACGTGCAAGGCAGCACGTTAAAACTGCACGTAAAAATACACTGTGCAATTCACCCTATTTGAGGAAAACAAAACAAACTATACACCTCTGTGTGGCAGTACAGGGCATCTGTAATCACAGAGACATTGACTTACCCTGATCTGCATTTCCAACCATACCATTTCACCCAAAATTCGCTGCTCCACTGAAGGCCTACAAAAACTTACAAAGCAGCAATCCCACTGTGAAGAGCAATTCATCAAGTAAAGCCTAATTTTATGACATCCTGAAATTACACAACATAACAGCACCTCTGGAAAAGGTTCGTGGTTCAAGTAAGAGAGACCAATCATTACAACTAACGATATTGGATTCATAGCTCCAAGTCTGAAATCCAGTTAGCAGAATGAGATTCTTTTCACACATTCTTTTATAGTGGATACCTTCACTTTTTTCCTGAAGCAAAACATTTTATCTGTATCACAGTGGGGCAGTATTACTTTTCACTGATAGTTTATGCACCTTCTGAACTCAATTCTGCTACTCTATTTCCCCTTTCTGGGAAGAAACCCAGGAAGTTCTCTCAAATGTATTTCTGCCAAAGAAATTGCAGAGTCAGCCACTAAGCTCAAAACAATTTAAGTACACTGGATAGGAAAGTCACAGAAAAACAGATAAAACCTGAGAATGCAAGTGAAAAAGTACTGGGCGAGTAGTGTCAGACCAATCCAATACTTAGTCAATGGTTTTTACATGGTGAATAGAGAAAAAAACAAATTAATCTAATTTACTAGAAAATACTAGGCTTATAGATGATACAGTGTCTGCATGATTTTAGAAAAATCACTGATTTCATGGTTTATTTTACAATAATTGGATTAGTCTACAAGTTAAGGCAAACATACTAATGCATCTGCTTTTCTTTTTAAATCATAGTTATAAAGGTTACACAAAGTTTTCCAAAATTTCTAAGAAATGTTCACAATTGAAAAAAAGATAAGTTTTTTGATATAAGTACATGGAAAAAAAACTAAGACAGTGTATACAATGTCATTATAGTAACAATATTCAAATATCTAATGGTAATATTTAGGCCATTTGAACAATGTGGTTCAAATGGTGAACTTCAGAAATTACTTACAAAGGTAAATAAGATTGCAGCCGTATCATAGTATCCGTAACATGAACATTATTATATTGGCTATTTTCACAAAACCCGAGCATTTGGTTTCCGAACAATGAAAGCATATAATGATTAAATAAACATGAATATGAATGTATAACAAGTATGCTGTTCATATAGTCTGGAGCTACTTTCAGGTGTTTAATTCTTTTGAAAGAAGAAGCTTGCTTATGTGCACTTTGTCAGATGTTTTCTCCAGGGAACTGTAAATGCCTATTTAAAGTCGTGAAAACAAAATCCAGAGGAGGGCAGCCCTTGTTAGTGGGAGGACGGAACGTAGCTTATGTGTCACCATTTAACACTGCCAGGCAGCTCTGCAGAAGCTGTAAGTTACCCTGTAAAAATAAAGAAAAGTATCACCACATTTGTCTTCTTTCTTTTATGCTTGTGACAGAACAATGTTTTCAAAATAGCAATGACACCACTAAAGAAGAATAGACAGGTTTTAAACTTATGGGAAAATATGTGTAACTGTTATATTAAAAGACTTTTTTTTTAAATGTAGGAATATCATGTCATGGAAATAAAACAGAGCCAATTTGAGATTCAAAAATAAGAACTTAATACCCTTTCATGTTTCTTCCTAGAGGTCTAGTCTGGCCACAAAAACTATTCACTGCAGAGCACTCTCAGCAATGAAATTCATAGTTGCAAAGTTTAAATTTTTTTATTCAGCAGTACCATTACTCTGTCTCTAGAATGAGACTCCCAAAGCATAAGTATTCATGTGTTTCACTGAATACTGTATTCATCAACAAGTACTAAACAATTTATAGCACTTAGGATCTCCTCGCTTATAGCAGCCATCAGAGCTGACAGCTTTGTACAAGGAGGAGGCCTTGTTAGAAAGACAGCAGAGTGATTTACATGCTTAGCCAGGTGATTGAGCCATCAGTGTTGAGTTTAGCCATTAGAAGTGATTATCAGAACATTAACTCATCTTAACTCTAAGCCAAGCTCTGGCCTTCTTCCCAAACACAGTTTTTAATCTTATTTAAAGTATTCTGACTCTACCATAAAAATATACAGACTGATTTTCAGGTATCTGAAAGAATTTACAGAACTGATACCCTTGAGAATTAAGCAAATGTGACTGACAACCCAGAATTTACTTTGCAGGAAAAAAAACCCACCAGAACGACCCAGTATTCATATGTGCATTCATTTATGCTTTCATCACTTCAAACTCCTAGCTATTCACTCTGAAATACCTATACTAGATTTGTTCCCATATCTGAAATCTCTATGTAGGAAAAAAATGTTGGGCTGTTCACAGTGTTAAGAGTAATTCCTATCAGGTTCAGATAAAATGCAGGAACAAAGCAGTCTGAATGCCCAGTTATGAACACGGAAGAAACTGCTGACTTCTAAAAAATTTTTGCAACAAAAAAGAAACATATAAAGAAAACTTCAGACACACAAAAGCATGTAAGTAGCTGTGATTTGCATGCCTTTCATAACCAGTCCACAGAATTACTTTTGTAATTACTAATTATAGTTACTTTTTCAGTTAAAAGCACTCCAAGTAACCTGTGATAGATGAGCAGGACATTCATCCCTCAGCCCCAAAAGGTAAATCATAATTCTATGCCTCATTCGGGTTCTTATAATCCAGATTAAGCAATTAACTGATTTAAAGGCTTGAAAGCAGATTCCCAGTTAGGCCTACTAAGCCCTTTTCAGTCTTATCCAGAAGGCAGCAATTTCAGTTACAGCTTCAACAGCTTTTTTGTCTTTTTATGTCTATAATGGCAGAGGACAGTCACAAGCTATTTTTTAGAAGGCTTGTAATTCGGTGATAAGAACAAGTTCTATATAAAAGCAAGATACGTGGGGACTTGGTGGCCCATCTTTATGGTGTACAGGATTCATAAATCTAAGGTCTCTGTTACTGAAAAGCTGATTATTGACTGTAATGAACTAATGAACTGAAAGGAATACTTCAGTCTTCAAATGGAATACTTCAGTCTGAAGTATACTTATGGACTGCACACGTTACCTGTAACTAAAGTGTGACAATAATCTTTTGGCCATCTTATTACAGAAGCATGAAGTATATTTGTAATTTACAGGCCATTAAGTAGCACTCAGGAAAAAAAAAAAAAAGTGTTACCAAGACATCTGTGCTGGTTTTGGCTGGGGTGGAGTCAATTTTCTTCTCAGTGGCTAATATGGGGATGTGTTTTGGATTGGTGCTGAAAATGGAGATGATGTCGTCATTGCCAAGCAGCTCTTACTCCGCCTTTTTTGCTCCTTGTACTGGCCCACTGGGAAAGTGGCTGGGGGTGCAAGGGAGCTGGAGGGGGCACAGCTAGGACAGCTGACCCCCAATGATCAAAGGGATATTCCAGACCATATGACATCATGCTCAGTATAGAAGGTGGGGGAAGTAAGAAGGAAGACGGAGGCATTCAGAGTGTTGTCTTCTCAAGTCACTGTTACACATAATGGGGCCCTGCTCTCCTGGAGATGGCTGAACACCTGCCTGCCCTTGGGAAGCTCTGAATAAAGTCCTAGTTTAGCTTTGCTTGTGTGCACGGCTTTTGCTTTCCCTGTCAAACTGTCTTTAACTCAACCCACTAGTTTTCTCACTTTTCCGATTTTTAGTTGCCAGCTGAGGTTAAACCATCACAACATCCTTTACACCTCAGTCATTTCCAGACTAAGCCAGCCAGTCTACTAAAATTTTCCAAATAAGCACATCATTCATTTTCATGAGATCAAATTTACAAAGTTCACAAGAACCACCTTATTTAAATTATAATAAATAAAGGACAATAGAAGCTGTGAGCCATTACTCTGTGGCTGCAGTATCTGACACACTCGACTTAACATCAGCACAGCTTGAGAAAGTCCTATACATTCAGATTCAGAGAAGTACTTCTTGCCAGCTCACACTCCTAAGCTGTAGATACTAAAATTACTGGCAGAACCACAGTGACAGAAACATCCTTTTCAGGAAAGAAAGAATTACTGACAAAACATTTCATCAAATCCCTTAGCACTGCATTTTGCTTACTTCCTTGTTCTGTCAGTTCCAAACAGACATCTGTTGCTAGTAACACAAGAATTCTTTTTCCGAAAAACCCATAGAGGCAAGAGTGTATATATTAATATTGGTGGAAAATCTATGTTTCTGTTTATTTACATGAAGGAGTGGCTATCTTACTCAGTTACAATTCATATGTCAAATGATTCTAAAAGTACAGCCAAGGCTATGAATGCTCTAAGTATATGATTATACCCTTAGCAGTTCCACCAGCTATCAAACCTCCCTTCTTGAACATGGAGTTCAATACAGGAATACCTCAAAATCCAACCATTTAAAATACTGAACGATACACCAAATGCAGCTTTTGCACCAAAATGGCCAAACACTTATTCAAGTCTTATATTAGCTACAGCTGCATGAAGTCATGAAGAAACACAGAGCTAGCAAAACAGAAGCTAAAGCACTACCTAGGGAGACAGTCATCCAGAATGGCCATAGAAAAAGAAACATCAATATGTTTAGTGTAGGTCAGAGATCAATGACAATCTAAAGCTTCAGTTTGGCAGCTATTCTAAATAAATCTAGGGTACATGCTGCTGCTAAGAACGCAGCTCTCTTTTATTGCCAGGCCCTCCCAGCCAAAACTGTGTTTTGATACAAGGGATGTCATGAAAACAAGACAAAGTAAAGCTTAGGAAAACCCAGAGCAACTTCAAGCTTCTTCTTACTATGCAGCTGCACACATAATTGTGCCAACATAAGGGAAAGGAAGAGCCATGCATCATCATCCTTCCTGGCAGCAGTCTGTCCTTTCATCAACTTAAAGCAAACTCAACCCACAGTCTGATTTTTAGCTTTTTCAAAAGTCTTGAGTTGCAATCCAAAAGCATAAGAGGACAGTAGCAATACTTCCAAGAAGTAGTAGGGAAGTAGTATAAACATAACTGGGCAGAGAGGGTTTACTCAGATTTTGTATATACAGTGTCCCTGATTTACTAAAAGTTTATTTCCCTGTTGCCCTCAAGTCTTCTAGGGCTACAGGCAGGTATAGCTCACAAAATACAAGCTGTGCCTCAGAACCTTCTCTCAATTCTTTGGTCACTCTGACTTCTTCTGTGAAAGTAACTTCTGTATTTTGGGATTTGTGTTTTTCTTTCCACATAGAGCAAGTAACTTTAAACAGCAAGTCAAGCAGCAGCCTTCATTGTGTCTGAATTCCTCCAAAAGGCAGCCTCTCAGGTAAGTTCCAGCACCCAGTCCTACATCATATTTCACCTCCATGTTTTTTGTGTGAGGCAGCTCCAAGTCCAGAGGACACAGCTAGACTGATTCAGAGACAGATCCATCTGCATGGCATCTAGTCTGGAGGCACTCATTACAGAAAAAGAAGTTGCACAATAAAAGACTTCTGGCAAAAGCCTGCAGCAGCGGGTTTCTGTTGTCCCCAGACCTCTTCCCCACTTAGCATTTTTGCCAGAAGCCAGCACTTAGACTCGGGTAACAGGTCATGTTGCAAAGTTTGTCAGTGCTGTGCTCCACACTCGACTGACCAAGCAATTGCCATTTTGTTGCTACTAAAACTTCACATGCCTGCCTTCAGTAGGTGCAAAAGCACAGAGACAGGGACTGCCACAGCATCAGGCAAAGTATTTTGCCCAGAACCTAAAAGCAGGGGGCTTTTGATCTGATGTAATCAACTGACTGCCTACATGAAAAAGATAGCTTTCTTTTTTGCTTCTACTAGTCCTCTTCTGGCTGTACTTTCAGACAAATTAGGTTCTGAAAACAGCCAGAAGCTCCAGAAACAGCCCAGCTAAGCCCAGTCAAAAACAGGGCTACCTAGTCCTTGAAATGGGAGCATTGTTCATTATTTGCATTTCATTCATATTCCCCTAACATTGCTCTTTCCACATCAGGGCACAATATTACGTAAAAAAAAACCCCAACAAACAAGTCTTTTAATATCTTCTTTCTTCCTTTTATGGAACTAACTCAGAAAGCGTCCACCAAACCATTTCATCCTTCAATACTCTGTATGGACTAATAAAAACCTATCCATAAGGCTCTCTTCAAATACCTTAGTTATAGCACTAATAAGAACATTCCCCACTATATAATGTTGAAAAATGTAATCTACTGTACTTGTAAATTCTGTAATAATCTAACTCAGAATTCACAGAAGGAAAAACGGAGTAACCAAACTGATCCATCTGTAGTAGCTTAGCTTGTTTTAAATATGAAACAGTGGCATTGAAAAAAGAGAACTTTCAAACCTACTGAGAAACAAAACATCCTTTGATTCAACAGGTTACAGTATTTGTTAACATTTCAAGATTTGTAACTCTTAGTTAAAATGACCTTTTATTATTGTAAAGCTTTAAAGATTCAAAACTGTCTAGTGAATGTTGTTGCTCCATGATGAAGTAGGTGAAAAGGGTCAGCAAAAACAGAACTACAATTCAAAGCTTCTATTACAGCTTTATGGACTCCCTGTTATGGACTACTAAGTAAATTTACTAAGACAAGGTAAGTCACAGGCAAACTATCCAAAGAAATGCATGTTAAATACAAGCTGTGGCAACAAACTAAATCTAAAACACTTCAAGCGCTTCCAGGTATACTGAGGACAGAGAAGTACATATCAAGTTGAAAGCTACAGAAATTAGGCATCTTCCACCTGCATTCCACACTTATTAGCTGTCAAAATTCAAGAGAGTATTACTCCGAGATTGTAACTTGCATAGTTAAAAGATGTGATTCTTTAAGGATACTTTAGAAGACAGAAATATTGTCTAAGAATTCCACTTCAAGCCATGTGGAGACTTCAGCAAGGGTCAGTTACAAGAGATGATGAAGAGTCAATGATTGAAGCAGGTCAGAAGCAGTGTGGATTCATTCCCTTACTAAAGTACAACATGGCAAACCAATAAAAACTGTTGCAAGTAAGACTGTTAGAACTATTTAAAGTAAGAACTGTTCATCTGAAAAAAGAGTCATGTGTTCCACACACTGCTGATTGCTTTACCAGCAATATATAAATATTGCATTAAGCTGAACTTATACCTACAAAGATTTTTTTAAAAAAAAAAAAAAAGTCCCCTGAACAACCCTTTTTTACAGTGCATTAGTTTTGCAAGCAATGGGTTTAGCCGAATGAAGAATGACACCATCAACACTACTGAAAAGAGTGTAAAGCAGCAATATACCTCTTAACAAGTCCTTTCAACAGATATATTCTGAGTTAATTCACAGCTTCCTAACCAATCCAGTTTCAGATTTCAAGAGAAATGCTGAAGAACTGATTTTTAAAAGAAAACTGACTCCAGGTATAAGACTGTTCAAATAAGAGTGTGTTGTACTTGTCCACGAAATCAAATACATTGTGAAATTTAAGGACAGTACAGGCCCCTTAAAAGTTCTTTTCCTACAGAAATTTATTTTCCTGAAAAGGCTATCTGCAACATCCCTTTTTTGTTAATGGTTTAGAGTTTAAAGGCAAAAAGGTTCAAAAAGCATACTCATCATACCAGACAGGCCAGTGTGATCTCATGCTTAATATCCTATACATCAAGTCCCAAAATCTGGATAACAGGAGAAACCACTTCCTATCTCATAGTGAAATGGTGAGATTAAGTTTTAAAAATATGCAAGTTTTCAAACTCTGCAGCTGTAAATATCAAACAGCCAAATAAACATAAAACTGAAGGCAAAATTTTCTTCCAGGATATGCGTTTTCCAAAGGCACCTCAAGCATACCAATCTCTCAGAGAGACACTTCACCTATACTTTTTTGTTCTCTCTGTCATTAAAGAAAGTTCACCTTTCTGAACGATGCTTAACTTAAAATTCCCCTTCCTGAATGTGAAGCGTGTATCATAGAACAAATGTAGCCATTTTGGTTACTCAAGCATATAATATTCAAAATCACTTGAAATATAGGCCAAAAAGGATCATAATTACCTTAGCATGCTTTAATTCCAGTTCTGCTAGTTCCACCAGATTTTTTCTGAATGCTGCAACTCTTCTTGTTTTAAAGTCTATCAGTTCTATAGAAAATAAAAATGGACTCATTAACAGTATCCCTGCTAGTGACCTCAGCTATTAACAGACATTTCTTCAGGATGGAAGAGGTAATGGGTGAGAGAAGGAAAAAAGAAAAATCTCGAGTTTAATCTCAGCACATTTTGGGTTCAAAAATACTGCTACACAGTTGGAAGAAAGCAAACCATCACTGCAGTTCTTCACCTCTAGGAACCTTTTGTGGACACAAAGCTCTTTTGAAAAAAGACTGCCAAGTGGATGCTTTTAACATTTATTGCTCTTATTCCATCTGCACTGTTCTTTCAAGATACATGGAAGTCTTTAGGGAATATACTAAGCTAAAACTAGGATGAACAACAGTATGCTTTCTGCATACACCTTTGTGGCTAACAGGATCACTCATTCTCCACTGTCTCATTTACAGGAATCATTAACCAGATTTACAGGCTCAAACAACTCTTCAATGATAAAAACAGAAGAGCATGGTTTTTAACCCTTGAACAGATCTGCCACAAATGATGACTCAGAAAACTACCAACTCACTGAAGTATTAACCTAAAAAGGTTAAGTTTCCAGAAGAAAAGTAACATGTAAATAAGGTTCCTTTTCTCTATTACCTCTGTTATTCAGTGCAATCTCATTTCATTATTTCTCCCTTCTCTAATGTAGTATCATATCTGTGACAGACTGGTGCCTTCACAGAAGAAAACATAGAACCAAAAAGGGAATTTTAACAACACTTCAAAATATTTGTTTGCTATTACTGCTAGCAGTTATCATTTTGTGTCTTAGCTTATGTATGTGAAAAAATAGCTTAACAAGTAATTTGTACCTAGACTTTGCTCTGCCTATCAGAGCTATGAGGAGCCAAAGAAAAATATAATTTGAACTTTCTAGAATAAGTAAATAATCATTAAAAGATACTCTTGCTTAGGAAGCAGTACAAAAGCCTATTTTCATTAATTACATTAATTCTCATTAATAACATACTAAAATATGTTAATTTTCAAGTAGTAACATAGGATCAAGGACCACCCAAATACCTTGTTTTGCTGATTCAGAAATTTTCTCAAATTTCTGACAGCATATTTGCTGAGTAGTTTCAGCTTGCAGCACATCTTTATTTTTTGCTCTTGCTTTATCCAATGCCTTATTAGCATTTTCATAATCCACTAGTGACCTAGATCTTCTATATAGGAGATCCTATTAAAAAAACAAAGGTTGTATGGCGTTTATAAGACTCTACCCAAGGATTTTATTATATTCCAAGTAATTAAAAAATCAAATTAATATTAGTCCTTCTTGCTGTATTTCAGTTCTTACTAAATTATTTGCATTTACTTTACTTCATCCTGCAAGTCACAGGAACGTCTATACTAGATCGGATCCACACCATAATACTGTCTGGTCTCCATCTTGTCTGACAGAGGCTAGCAGCAGATGGCTTAGGTCAAACTCCAGAAAGCCAAAGAAGTCAAATCATGGGAAATTTCACAGCCTCTTAGATTAGAAACAAACTACACTCAGATACTGTATTTGAAATACACACAGAGACCAAGAAACAGTAGTAACATTTTTTGTGCAACAGTTCATGATCTAACTACAGACATTTTCTGTCAAATGCTTGCTCATTCTGTGATGTTATTTAACCATCTCACATCAAACAACAGTAAGAATGAAATTTCCTGTAAGCACAGAATACCAAATTCAGCCCATGTGTTTTTGTATCAGCACTAGTAGATTATATGGAATACCCAATTTCAGTATTTTAAAAAAAGTAGAATTGCTTGCAATGACAAGCACTGAACACACTGCAAACACACAAACAACCCTTCCACTGTGTTTCGTTACTGCATGACTTGGCCTTGACAAGTGGCTCACTCAGTTCCACACAGTCAGTCCCACATCAGCAACTCCTTTGTTACTCCTTATATTCAACAGAGACAGGTTTTACAGCTAAGGGAGAAATTGCAGGCTAGGGGTGGCAGCATTTTAATCTATCTATATTGTGAGTTGATGATCTCTTATGACTTTCTCTCTTTTTTTTTTTTAATGTTAAAGAAACACGATGTAAAAGAAACACTGAACAAAAACCTATAAATTCACCTTAGCAGCTTGAGATTCCCTAAGGTAATATTTCAGAAGATCAGAAAGTTTAAGATCCTCATCAGCAGATACCCGAGCTTCTATTTTCTGGAAAAACAAAACAAAACACCACCACCAAACAAAAAAAAAAACAGTAAGCCAAAGGATCAACTTAAAACATCCAGACTTTGGATATTCATTTGTATGATACAAATTCAATGTAAAATATACAGTACACGACAGATGGTCTTTTTCAAAAACTACGATCAGGCATTAATGACAGGATATTTAGAAGATGCAAAATGAGAAGCAGTATTAGGATTTTGTATTAAAATGTAATAAGCTACTCTCCGAGCAGTAATTGACAACTGGCTTTCTATATTAAACACTGCTTTTTTTCCAATAGCAATTATATTTATCATATGCTAGAAAAAATGCAGAGAAACAAACTTATATTAACAGTTGCACAAGCAGTTTTATGTTGTTGTTGAAATCAAAGGAAAATTTTTAAGGCGCCTTTGCAGACTAATTGTGTAAGCGCATGCACTAAATGGTCTAAAAAACCAATCAACTGATTTGCTTGTATTTGAAACAGATTAGAAATAGATTCTACAAGTGCATTTTTTAAGCCCTAATTTTTAAAAAAATAATTTCTAAAATGCAACATTTTGAGTCAAAGCAAGTAATTCTGTTAATTTTCTCTGAAGTCTGTATTTATGCAGATACAATTGTCAGTTTAGGAAATGCACACATTTTTCATTTGAAAGTTTTCCTGATACATGGCACACATCTTCTCTCTACAATGCCAAACAAATAAGGCAAAAGAGAAGATATTTGAAAAACTGGTTAGAAGCATAAGCAATACTATTTCTGAGTCAAATAATTGCAGAAACCAATCTTGGCTCCAGAAAAAAAGCAGCATGACCACCATTTTTTTGGATTAAGGATTACATTTCTTCATTTCTTTTATCCATAACAAGTTCTGTGATTCCCAGTAAAAAGTATGGAAGATCTCTATGCATTTTAGAGGAACAGCAGCTTTACAAGGGTGTTACAGGAGACTGCCTAGAAATGTTTAGTCTGCTGAAGAGTCCTATGGTTCAATCATTTTACAAAACAGATGACTGAAATCTTACACTTTCTCATTCCATACTACACATTGCTTTAACATGCCATCTGGAAGCACCCATATTAATCCACATATTAATGCCTTGTTGACACACAGTGTCCATTTCACAGTACATACCCTTGTTTTGTCAAATAACTCTGACACCTTCAGAAAAAACCTGTGCAAAGGAAACAGCTCACATTACAACGTTGTTTTGAACAGTCTAATTACTTTCTAGAACTCACACTATAATCTGCACCTGGCAATAAAGACTGCAAAGGCACTGCTTAGAATTATAATTCACAAAACTCAGACAACATACTAGTTTCAAACTTCAAACATGTGGGAACTGTGCAATGTAAGAAAGGCAAATGACAAACAAAGCATAATAGATGGATATTTTAAAGTAAAGAATATCAAGGATTCTTTATGCTTCTGTGAATTAAACCCCGAACACCAGCACCCTGGTCAATGGTCTTAACACTATTATCAAGTGTCCTTTGCGTAAATTTGAATGTGCTTTTCTTCACCCAGTAAACATGACATATGTCCTACTTGGAATTCAGGGATGCTGAGCAACAGTGTGGCAATATCTTCATTGCAGGAGACAATACAAGGCTTCAGTCCTAGAGCGGACTGAATTACAGTCAAATTACACTATTTTGAGAGAAGACAGATGTAATTTCTGACAAACCCTAACGGACTACAAAAAATACCAATACTATTATTGAAGTATCTGGTATATAAGCTGTCACCACATTTGGACGTGTATCACTGTAATTCAGGTAAATTAATAAGTTAACTTTCATACTCACGTCCTACCTGTCATCACACGGACACCAACATCACACTAATGAACTATGTGTGTATGTTGACAAGCACTGACATCTTTAAGCTAGTTAACTAAGTTTTATTTTCAGATACACCAGACTTCATCTTCAAGCAAATCACTGAAAGATTAAAGGACAAACATCTGTACGTAGAGACCCCCTGCTGTTTTAGAAGTTCTGGGGATCTCTGTAGATTCCTTTATTTTCTTAAAGGCAGTAAACTTGCCAGAGCAGCACAACTATTTTTCAAGATGTTGGTACACTCAAAAAATCCATATACTCAGGTTGAGACCTGTGCTTGCTGCACATGTCAAAGCATTTGTAACGTTAAAAAAAAAAAAAGGTGAACAGTTGTGGGTTTTTTTCGTTATTCAATGAGGACTTTCCCATCTCATCTGTGTAATTTTCTACAGACTGTAGAAAACAGTATTTTTTTACAGACAAATATTAGAGCAAAAGTACTAAATGCAGCCTGCTAAAGAAAGGAAATACTAGAGAAGAAAGTACCTTAATGTGGTACAGCTGTAATAAATTCTGGTTTTCTCCTAACAAGAGCTACCAATCTCAGCAGGTCACCATTAAGACTGCTACATAGCAAATTACCCCATAGGTTATTAACAATATCTTACTTGCATATGTCTGTGGAGTCCTGCGTTCCTAATGCATATAATGAAGAACCAATTCTATTATAGTCATCCGCCACATCTAGAAAAACAAACAAGCACTTGTTTTACTATCTCTTTCCTCTTCTTTCTGAAAATTTTGACGTTCCTTTCTTTCTTCAAAAAATAGGTATTTTTCTAAAAGGACATGCTTTAACACAAAAGTAGAAATAAAATTGCGATCACATCACTTTAATAGCAAGGATAACTTCACACAATAAAAATGGTGTTTTCGCCAAACTACACAGCCTGTGACTTACCAAGGAGTATTTTATGCAATTAGAACCTGCTAGGTAAATTTACTGTGCAATTTTGTTAGGTTTTATTTTGGTGGACAATGTACAAACTCAGTGGTTAAAGTCTGAATTTAAATTTTATTTTGAAGCTATTTGGAAAAAATTAAATCACATTTTAACAGCAACAAAAAGTCTGCGTGCTTGAGAGAGAGCAGTTAATTGATTACAAACCCTAACTACCAAAAATACAGCACTATACACACAACACATTTTCTAGCACATCCTCCTTTTTTTAGGAAACCCTTACCTCTTCAACAAGTCACTGGTTAAAGTAGCATTAGCGTTACCTCACTTTAAACAATGAAATTAGAAGCAGTATTTGTAGGAAGGCTGCATAATTTGACTAGTGAGGTATTGCTATATAATCATCAAAAAATCTTTGCACACATAGCTTCATTCAAGAGCTTTAAGTATTAACTCAATGGATGATGAAAACAAACAGAACCAAGCAATAAAGAGGAAAATACATTTGCTTGTTATTTCTGAAGTTTTTATGCCTTTAAGCAGAATTATTTTTTTTAGTAACACAATCTTAAGAGATTGAGTGGGTCAACTTCCACACAATTCATTACTCCATACATCATCAGTGCAGTTGGTTATGGTGAAGAATGGTATTAGGAAGCTATTAATCTCCCCTTCTATTCCTCCCATTCCAACATAAAAACGGATTTTCTGCTGGAAATAGCAAGTCAGTGTCTTTGCAGGCCCTGTAGCTCTCTGTTGATCACATTATCCATAAGCTACAGATTGCCCATTTCCAAAACAGGTTTCCCAGGTCACTGGTCTACTCCTCTAGCCAGAATTTCCAAAGGCACCATTTGTCCCAATTCACAGTTTGGTTAAAAGTTGTCAATAAACATCCTATGTGATTTGACCCTGGAAACCAATGAAGCTTTGTCATGAGTTTGATCAATCGTTTCCCATCAGATCCTCTACAACCTCATTTCAAAGGATTTTCCTGGTTCTACAACCAACGTAAAAGCCTTTCTCACTCTGTAAATAAATCTTGGCACTTCATTATTACGAATGAAATTCAGTTCTCATTTTAAGAAAGCAAACAAAAACACCAGAAACCACTTCAGGTGGGCACTGGATGCAGGGCCCCTTAGTAGTTCACTGAGCCATAACTGACCCTTTTCATCTCCTAGCATAGATACTAAAACTACAAAAGACTCAGTCTTCATACAATGGCAAGAGAAGCATCTGAAGAGCTCAGAAAATTCTTGGTTTAATGGCTCATTCAATATCCACTTTAGAGATCTTATCAATGGAGATTCATAAAAGGTTTGTGACCTGGTCTTGTGCAAACTACATTAATGTAGACAACAAAGACAGTATCTGTAAATCAGACCCAAACTTCAAGGAAGGAGACAGAATCTGGAAGATCAATTTTGATTTATCTAGGCACAAAAACTTAA
This sequence comes from Pachycephala philippinensis, assembly GCA_013397055.1. Classification (NCBI taxonomy): domain Eukaryota; kingdom Metazoa; phylum Chordata; class Aves; order Passeriformes; genus Pachycephala; species Pachycephala philippinensis. The sequence continues at coordinate 1,276,223 of VWZT01006512.1, forward strand.
AATCGAGGGCAATATAGGTAAATTTTTTCTGAGCTTCTCAAAACACAGTAATCCTAAATCAAACACAGTAGTCCTAACCCAAAGATTTTTCATTTTCTCAAATAAATGAACTGCACTTGGGAAGACCATCTAGAGCTTTCAGAAATCACATTAGCTAGCACTTAGCTCACAAAGACAAATCAACGGACAAGTGGAAAATCTTGTCTCAGTAAAAAAAGGGGTCCTGCAAACCAGGCTGCTGAACGTACACATTCCAGTCTCCAATCTAAATGACTAAAAAATGGAAACCTAGTCTAGAACTAATAGCCCAAACAGGAGTTTGCTACGAGCAAAGGTAACTTTGTTAGAAAGGTAATGCATGCCAAGAGATTGCATTTGGTGGAATCAACCACATCCAATCAAGAACAACTCCACCAGGTGTAAAATCACATGTACTGCCATACTACCTACCTCTACACATAAATGACTAAGCCAGACTTCAACAAAATATTAATACTTAAAGTGTATTTCTTTTCAAGCAGACAGCATGAAAAATCAAGGTATCCTCAGCGTTGCACCAGGCTGTTCTTACTCCATCTAGTCTACTGCAGCAAAGCCTAAACTTAGAAAGTCAGACTGAACTTCTTTAGAGTCTGAAGGCTACACTTGGGGAAATGAATTCACTTTTCACATGCAAGAAGAAAACTAAAAATTACTTCTCCTCATGAACAACTTGTATTTTCACCCTGGAAAAAACTCACTTTTATGTGATCTTGTCATTTTATCAGATTTGGCAGAGGCATCTTTGACTCGGTTGTGATATTCTACAAGGAATGTTCTCTCATGTTCAAAGAAGTCATCCACATCCTACAAAAAAAAGAGAACAATTAAAAAACCAGGATTTCACTCACTCTCTACAGAGCACTTTCAGAGTAAATTTGTGCATTTCACTGTTGCTGTGACAGGAAAAGCATCTATTTTTATTGTCTAAAACACCATTTATGTAAACTGATTTCTTCTCCACTTCATCTTAAGTTTTATCAAGAGTTTAGTAAGAATTAAGAATTTGCAACAAGCAAATTCTTGTTTACATAACTAAACATGAAAGAACACAAAAGGGTCACCAAGTGTGACAGAAAAATAGAATACGTGCCAAGTACTTAATATAAAAAGACATCTACCTAGAAAAAGGGGAGAAGGGATGAAAGTCACCCAGTAATACAGAGCCTGTGGTCTCAGACTAGATGATTTGAACTCCTAGCTCAGAACACTGATCTTAATGACAGACTTCTGTCAGTTTGGTAAACACAGGTAAATGTTAATATTTTCTGTATTATAATTTGAGATAATTGGTTTAATACTTATTTTTAAAAACCCTCTAAAATAACACAGATGTTCAATACCATGGAATAGTCTACAGCATGGGCTTTGAACAATGTTTTTATGAAAGTGGTAGTTATTTGGACTTTTTATTTTTCTCCAAGTCCTATTTAATCCATGGTTATATCCAATTTCCAGCACTTTCAAAGCAACATTTTGAACCCAGAAACTTTTAACTCTTGTAAAAATTGCTAGCAAATGGAAGGTTACCACTAGAAAGAAAAGAGATTAAAAATCATCCTCCGCAGGACTTCTGCTTGTTATAAAAGCGATCCTGTAGCTTGCGGAAAAGTGAAAATTAAATTACATTTTCTTTTTTTTTTTTTCCTCAGTTACATTCTTATATCTACTGGGAAAAATCATATAACCTCTACTGCTGCTCCTAGCCTTGAAACAAGACTAGCCTTCTACAAGACTGGGAAAATTCACTGTTTACTCAGTTAGTAACTTCTGAACTGAAGCAGTTGTCAGACCTAATTCTCCTTTCCACTAGATAAAATGGCAGGCCTGAACAAAAAACCTAACCAGATTATCAATTATCTATGTGTATATAAAAAAAAAAGCTTAATTTCATAGAACAGGGGAAAGAGTACTGAAAGCCCACATGAAAGCTCTCCATTATTTTGCATCCAGGCCATCACCCATGGTCTGCCACTAATTCTTAAGTTAGATATCACTATAAAAATTCCATTTTTGTACCTATGTAAAATTCTGCTTCATTAAAAAAGACAACAACAATATTAATCCATTTTAAATCTTGCTATGTTAAGCAGTAATCACCTTTACTCCTGAAACAATGACACCATCTGCTGATTTAACCATATTTTTGAAGAAGTCTTCAAGTTTCTCTTTCTTATTTTTCCCACGAACACTCAACTGAAAAACAAATTCAGTCATTTTTTGGAGACAATACAAGCTTTAAAAAAAAAGTTAAACAGAATTACATAACCCTACTTGCTACACCTAAACCAGTTTTCCTGTTCTCTGTTTACTCTTATACTCTACACTAATGAGGACAGGGCACCTTGCATCCAGAATGAAGACTACCTCATTTACTTCACTGTTCATCACCTAAAATACTATTCTAGGGGAAAAAAAATCAGCAACATTCTAGCACCTACAGATAGTACCAAGTGTACAGAGGGTACATTTCAGTTATCAGTAACACAGTATTTATCATGCACAGTATAGCTGAGTTGATGTAACTATAGTTGAGTAACTACAACATATTTCACTCTTGGTGAATGGCAGATCTTTGACTTCCAGAGGATAATGCTGGTTTAAGCCTCCTCACACTCTTCCTGTCTAACGTCACCCAGTTTAGGTAAACTGAGTGCCTGAACCTATAAGCATTTCTACATCAAGCAACAGAGGAACCTCCGTAACATATTTTGAATTAAGTATGTATGAAGTTGAACCAGTCTTTGTAATAATTTCTTTCATTCAATGTTGATTCCTGCAATTTTAAAAGTAACTGAAACGCTCTGCAGAATATGAGCAACCACTAACTCCAACACCAAAGAGTTATGAATCCAGAAGTACTCTCCATTATCCCAACTCAGTATGTTACATGTGGATAGACACACTAGTCCAGTACTTCGAAAAAAATTAACCACATTTTCATTTCCATCATTAACAAAAAGGTTTTATTTATCAGAACATTTCATTAGAAATTCTCTCTAGATTTTTTAGCAACAGAATTTATACTACAGTTCCAAATCCTAAGAATTAGTTTTTCATCATTTTGTTGAATTATTCTTCCCTGCAGGGGGGGGAAAAAAAAATAAAAATCAAAGAGTGGAAAAGTATACTGTCATGTGAAATCACCCAAAATCTCAGCTTTTTAATCCAAAATATACTGGATTTCCACTAATATTTTTGATGCCAAGGTTAGAGCATATAGTGCATTTGGTTCCCCAGGTGGCAGAAAATGAGCTCCTACAGATTAAATGAATTTCTAACTTTTACAATACAAATATGTCTGGCATGAAGGAATTGATGTAATTTGCTCCAGGAGGTAATGCCCTCTTAATCAATTTTCCATCCTACCATAAAAGTACATCTTGATTTCTCTTGCCAGCAATTCAGCTTTCAATACTCACATCCTGATTATATTCCAAGAATACATGGAAATTTAAGTCCTTCCGCAAAATAGGATGTGCTGCCACGCGACACAAAAACACTTCATGCATTGCAACTGTCTTCTTGAATATTGCCAAATACTCACTAAAAACAAGAAATAAGACAGACATAAGAATTTCATATGAAGCAATTAAGTTTGAGATAAACCTAGTGAGCAGCTTTAAGAGATCCTCAGTAAGAGTACAAAATTACAAGCTGATATAATGGAGTTTATTACTTTAATGTTTGATATAGACATAAATAAATAGTGCAATGTTAATACCAGGGAGAAATTTGAAGCCCAAACACATTACACAGAGACTTTTAATGAAGAGTCAACAAATACACTCTAATTTTTATGGTTAGCTAACAGACACTGGTTTGCTGAAACTGTAACCTCATTTCATTCTCCTTTCCCCAGCACCCCAAAAATCAAGAAACTGAGGTACAGACTACAGTCCCTAGGCACTATGTATTGATGTGCAAATTCCTTCCTCCCCATCTCCATCCCCTTGCCCATTTGCACCCTCCTTACTTATTTATATGTTAATGTAGTTTTGTTAGTGGATTAGACAGTCTTTTTTTTCATGTTAAAGCACCTAGCCTTTTTGAGCCAAAGCTTACATTGATGTCTCGCTTCACAGTGGTTCTGAAAGTGAAATTAAGAGCTGCATTTGGTAGGTACAACAAAAAAATCACATTTAACCATAATAATCACAGTTGCCCAGTTCAGCCAACTCAGCTTCAAAGCAATTACTTGCAATTTAAGAGGAAGGCACTCTTACCAATACAAGTTTGCTAGAATTCATTGTGCTTTGCAATTTCAATGAGTAAGATGCAACTCATCTAAAAATGAGGAAAGGGCTCTTTTTCCCATTCTGAGGTCAAACGGTAAAATTATAATCAATGCTTTTCCTTCCACTATGTGCAAGGAGGTTAAGATTTACATACCAGCAAACCAGCAGGGCCAGTGTTGGGAGATGTTTGATCTCAGTGAGAGTAGTAGTCATTCAGTGAAGACAAAAAAGGAGGATGCAGAGGATGGAGGTGGCAGTAGAAGAAACCCAAAGTTTTCTGTGTTATCCAACCCCTAACCAGACCACAAGAGAATCATGATCAGGGCCGCTGGAAAACCAGATTCTTTAAAATCTATAGTGTTTTGCTAATTTCCAGTTTTCTGCATATGAAGTGTATATCTACTCTGCTATAAATTATGCTGTACATATCACTAATACAGAGCTTTTTAAGACATTTGCTCACAGCAGCTGAAGTTCGGAGAGAAAGCAGCAGTTCTAAGAGTTCTATGTACTTTTCTTGCCAATTCAGAGCTCTTGATAGAAGCAGTCTAGAAGCAGCATAAATATACACTTGAAAACTGAAACCAATGACAGGAAAAAGATCAAAGAAGTGAATGCATGATAAAGAAAATGGACGAAGCAAGGAGAAACTTCACTGTGTAACTAGATATGGAGCAAGAAGCTTCAGAGCAGCTATTTCTATATAAATTAAATTCATATTAAGGGAAAATAATATTTTCAGGAAGTATATTCTCCTTGTGCAAAAATTTTTTTTAAAAGTGTCAAAAAAGGAATTTCCTAGTAATCTTCATATTTCTGGGGGAACAGAAGGCTGGCATCCATGTTTACAGTACCAACCACATGCACAACTCCCTACTCCCAATCACTACATGTATAACCTTAAATTCTCATTATGCTTATAAAATGTGGAACACCAGAACCAAAAAAGATAGAGGTTATCTCTTCCCTTTGCAGATGTTCTGTGAAGAAAAGGATCTAAGTACTTTATTTCTTATAAAAGAATGCTCAAGAACATGCTGATGTATTTCCTGTTTCAGAAGATCTTCCATGAAATTATTTCTACAATTTTCCTAATGGCACTGATCATGATCACTAGGATTAACCCTGGTTATATAGCAACTGGATTCTCAAGTCTGTATTTCACAGAGAATCATTACAGTGAAATCAGAAACATGGGACAGCAAACAGCATTAAAAGTTTTGGAATATAAAGAAATAAATAAAGTAGTAATCAAATCTACATACGCTTCCAGTTCTTGTTTCATCTTGGTGAATTCTTCTTTAGTCATTGATCCTTCCCCTTCTCCAAGTTTCTGCAGTTTCTCCCTGGAGGCATCAAAGTCAGGCCTGGGTGGTGCTGGTGGAATCTGGAATTGAATCCAATTTTTTTTAAGTTCTCATTTCCTCAGTCAAACAACACCCATTCGCAGTACAGGAACTGTAGATTGCCTGCAGCTTTTTAATACATGTTTCTCTCTTTCACCATTCATTACAGCATTTCTGGATAAAGTCTCTCATTCACGAGTTATACATGCTGCATTACTATACCAATTTCAGTCAAGTGTCCTTGAAGATTACTAAAGTATTAACTAATGGCTTCAGTTTAATTACAACAGAAACTAAGTAATACTTCATTTCCCATGACAATTAATTAAAACTTGAAATAATTATTCTTTAATTAGTTTTGGTTTAGCTTAGTTGGTAAGGATTATTTCTTGTTTAAAGAAAAAAAAAAGAAGAATTCCACAATTGTTTTCACACCATCCATTTATAACTCCCCAAAACTTTAAACCAAGAAAACCATTCCCTATTGTTTGCAGGCACTAGCTCTTTCTTGCAGCACTGCTGACATTAAAGACATACGTGTTGAAATAACAAAGCCCCCAGTCAACAAGTTAATTTTATAATACAGTATATTAACACTGAAAGAGAAAACACCACAGTCAAACTAATCCTGAATTGCTGTCAGGAAAGTAACACAGAACAAAGTTAAACTAAGTTTAAATTTTAGTTTACTGATATTGGCCCATTATATTAACACATTACAAAAAAATGAAAAATCCAGTATCTAGACAGTCAACCATCTGAAACTAGTTAGTACCACACTGAAGGTCTAGTCACTTCAAATAGCTTCTCTGACTAAGAAAAGACCAGCTCAAGAATGGTATGACACATCACAGATTATACTCATTATAATGTACCCACTAATCAATTAGAAATATCTGTTTACCCTCTGAATCAGCAAACACCCCCCAAACACAAAATGAATACCCAGCTTTCATACCAAGATGACAAATATTCCTATTTGCAATTAATGTATGAAGAGCAGCACCATTTTTAATATGCAGTATCATACGGTGCCTCTTTTGAGACCTCTGTTCCTGGAAGGCCTGAAACAAACTTCAAACCATAAGTTATTACATATTAAGGTTCCCTGTAGTTTTACATGGTATTTAAACTGTTTTTTCCTTCCTCTTATTTATGGAAAAATGATTCTGATCTTTATAATGAGAACTTGAAAAGTCTAGTTACTTCACTCTGCCATTCCAGCTAAAACAAAGGCAACATGAAACTTGTAACTAAGTTAAACATTAGCTTGCAAAAACAATACCACCAAGTCATACAGTTCAACTCTCTCCCACACTTTTAACACGGTGGCATAAAAATATACTTGGAGACAAATTAAACTACTCATTCCTCAGGAGTAAAAAGGCAAGAAAGTATGACAGCTACTGTAGCTTTCTTCCAAGCTTGCTTCAACCATTAATTTTGTGTAATTGCATAAAATTAAGTATTAGAGAAGCTGATCTGATTTTATAAGGAATGAACACCTGCTGTTTTCACTGCATTTAAAAGCAGCCTCAAGTAGTTTTGATACAGCCCACAGAAAATAGCACATATAAACCAAAAGAATACCAGTACTTACAATATAGCCAGCATAGTCCTCATTCTCAACAAAAGAATCATGAAGCCAAATAAACTCTTCATGTTGCCGAACAACAGAAAATTCATTTTGTTTGAAATTTGGTAAGGAACTCTAGAAGGGTAAAAGGAGGTAGAATTATGGGGGGGAAGGAGGTAGGGAGGAAGAAAACCACAACAAAAAACCACAATGTTTTTCATTACTATGTGAGAAAAAAACTTGAAGGAACAACAAAAATGTCCCCAAAAGTTCATACCACAGTAATTATCCTCATCTTAATTAGCGCAGCAATCAACTGGAATGGTTAGCCCAAAGAGGTTGTGGAGTGTCTGCTCTCACAGACATCTGTGATACCTTTATCAGTTTAATCCTGTTATCAATTTAATTTGTTTAGCATCTTTATCGATGATCCGGATGAGGTGATCAAGTGCCCCTTAAGTCAGTCTGCAGATGACACCAAGTTGGGTGGAGGTGTTGATCTGCTGAAGGGCAGGAAAGATCTGTAGAGGGATCTGGACCAGCTGGATCCATGGGCTGAGACCAACTGTAGGAGATTCAACAGGGTGAAGAGCCAGGTCCTGCACTTGGGTCACAACCCCAGAGAGTGTGACAGGCTTGGGGCAGAGCAGCTGGAAAGCTGCCCAGCGGAAAAGAACCTGGTCAACAGTGGCTGGACATGATCCAGCGTGTGCCCAGGTGGCCAAGAAGGCCAATGGCATGCTGACTTGTATCAGAGATAGTGTGGCAGGACCAAGGAAGTGACTGTTCCTCTGTACTGGACACTGGTGAGGCCACACCTCGAGTCCTGTGTCCAGATCTGGGCCCCTCATGACAGGAAAGACATTGAGGTGCTGGAGCATGTCCAGAGAAGGGCAACAGAGCTGGTGAAGGGTCTGGAGCACAAATCTGATGAGGAGCAGCTGAGGGAGCTGGTGATATTTAATCTGGAGAAAATCAGGGGTGACGTTACCACTCTCTACAAGTATCTGATATGAGGCTGTAGCCAGCTGGGGGCTGGTCTCCTCTCCCAAGTAGCAGGTGACAGGACAAGAGGAAATGGCCTCAAGTTGCACCAGGGGAGGTTTAGATTGGATATTAAAAAAACTTCTTCAGCAGAAGGGTTGTCAAGTTTTAGAAGGGGCTGCCCAGGGAAATGGTTGAGTGACCATCCCTGGAGGTATTTAAAACACATGCAGATGTGGCACTTAGGGACATGGTTTAATAGTGGACTCAGCAGTGCTGGATTAATGGTTGGACTCACTATTAGAGGTCTTTTCCAACCTAAGTGATTTTATAACCAAAACCCAAATGGACAAAGCCTGAGCAATGTGCTCTCATGCACTCTAATTTAATGGTGAGAGTGAGGGAGGAGATAGGGTTAATGATGTCCAGATATTTTTTTCAACTTTAATCATTCTGTCACTCTGCAATCAATAAACATTCAAATCTAAAAAAACCTCATAAACGACAGTAATTAAAAATGATCCCTGAATGTAATACAATTACAAAATATGTTTTTAGAAGCTGAAACTATAATAAAATCTAATCTAAATTTAAAAAATATACTGAAGTGCATTCATGTATAGCAAAGATTCTACCTGCAAATAGGCTACTCAATAAACATGGGAATGGCATGACAACACATCAATACAAAAAAAAAGAATGTAACTTTCTTCTAAACAGTTCTTTAACTCTTAGTCATCTTTTTCTTATGCACTGTAGCTACATAGTCTCTTAAACATGAGATAATTCTACTTCCTCATTTCCTCTGGATTGGGTTACACTTTGTTTCAATAAACAGTTTAAGCAAACTGTCTTTTGTATATAATTAAGAACTGTTTTGTGTACAAACACACGTTTTTACCTTTGTATGGACTGTGAATTTCACTTTATCCCTCTCACTGAGTGCATCTGAGATATCCACTTGCAGAGCAGCATCAGTCTGGAGATCTACATTTATTGCTCTAAGCTAAAGAAAGAAAAATATATTTAGCTTAAAATTAAAACAAAAAAAAGGTAAACTATATTTTCATTATTCTTTCTTTAAATGAACCCCGATCCTGCAATGCTGAAGGCAAATCAAAAAACCCCTCAACATTAAAAGATTATTTCCAGCAGAAAAAGAAATTCCAGTAGTACTCCTTATTCCACAAATGACCATATAAATAATAATCTCCTTTACAGTACTCCTTGTTAGTGCACTATTTTCATTTCTGTAGATTGTTAACTTGCTAGTAATTGAGATGCTCAAGACAAAGTACATTTACAGATAGCAACAAGTTTGGTAGGTTTTCTCTTTATTCTCCCCACTCCTCTGAACTGACAACCTGCCTTAAGTAAATATACTTGTAAAGGTAATTATAAAGATATTAACAGTTGGAAAGGTACTTTTAAGGAGAAAAGTGGTTCTGTATTTCAAAGAAGCAAGAGCTGTTTTAGACTTGATTTACTCACGCTGTCTTACACTATTCTTCTGTTCAAAATATCATATAATGAAAAAGCTTAAAAAAAATCCTGAACTTCACGGAACTAAGTCTTCTTGGAAATATTTTTCTGAAAAACCCCAAAGCAAAAAACTCAAACCAAAGACTCTGATGTCTTCAAAATGAGGATAAGAAATGGCAAAAGTGCAAGGAATACACATATTTTTTCTACAAGACATGAAACCTGAACTCTTTCACAAAATAATTCCAAAGTCACATTGAAAAAAAAAATGAGACGATCAAATATAGCAAAACTGCAGTATTATCTGAGCACCACATATTTGGCAGTAACTGGACCAAAGGCTTCATTCAACAGTACTTGGTGCAACTAACCTCATCTAGAGCCCAGCTGGAAATTCAAGTCCCCTCACCCTTGCACCCTTGCTGTTCTAGAGGAATTTGTCCCATGACAATTTCATCATCCTGACCAACAGACATTTGGAATGTTTTTACAAGCACTAAGGCTAACTCTGAAATCTTTTCCAATCACATTGTCAAAAAATATTTCAACATATTGCTCACAACGCATACTTTTTACTGAGACACAGTGTTTTCTTTGATGCTGCATTTTTTCTAGAAATATCCCATTCTACAGTATAAAAAATGCTTTACCATACAGAGATTTGGACATTTCCCCCCTTTTTTTTTTTCAGGATTGCATTTTTAAGTCCATACTTAAGCACAAAAATGCTTTAAGTATCCTCAATACATAGTACAGAGGTTACATATGAGCAGATTTGAAGGTAATGCTGTGAGGTACAGGAAAAGCACTAGGACAGAAGCATCAACTGCCAAATCTTGTTTTCCATAAGTTACCTTTATCTTAAATCACAGTGGCCAGATCCCACCATAGTCTTGCTGTTAACCCTGATGCATGGACAACTTTTGACTATGTAGCAGCAACCAGACTCAGGGATCTCAGAATTAGTGTATTAAAGTAAACCAGAATCATGCAGTCCAGCATATTCTGCTAAGGCTAGCAAAGTACAACCGTTCAATAGCTCTTACACAAGTAGTAATAGCTTTTCCTTACAGTGAAGCTGGAAATCATTAAAATGACTGCACAGTAACATATTCACACACGTGATTCAGGCACTGCCTTTTGTTTTGTTTTCCCAAGGTTTAGGGGGTCACCGCCTCACACAAAGGCATATTATCATGCAATGGTTCCTTGCAGATCTATTCTCAGAGGCAGAATCTCCTAGCTCCTACTGAGTTTCCAATGTGCTTACCATCTAATTTAGGAAAGAAAAATATAATGACATACCAATGTCTCCCTTATGTCATGACACCACATTTTTCAGCATGTAAAAAGGTTTTTGTGGTTACACTGTCTGGGGTACGGTTTGTTTTTCTCCAGTCCCCCCAGTATACATTAACAGACTGAGTAATCTCAGCAAATAATCTGGACTATCTAAATGGTATTTTTGTAGTCCTTCACAGGTAACAAATATTTCAACCAAAATACTTTTCCACCTCCTTTTATTTTTTTTTCCAAGTGATACTACACAAAATTCTAAAATTTGGTTTCACAGCTGACAAAGTTTGTCATTAGAGCATGTCCAGTGCAGTGCAGCCTGATCACATGCACCGTTCACAACTTCAGATACCAAAGTCGTATCTGTGCTGAGAAAATTATGAACTAAATATGACAACTTCACCCATGACATACAACTGTAAAGGACTATTTGTTTAATTTATACCGAGTTAAGTTTGTAACAGTTTTGAAGAGTTTAATCATATGTTAAATTATGCTGTGTAGCCTGACTGCCAACGGGGAATGTTTTCATCTGCAATGGTAATGAAGCATTTATGAAAGGTGTCAAAGACAATCAGAAAGTTGAAGGAATTTAAATGTATTTGTGTGACGCAAAGATTCACGCTGCATTACTGGAAATTGAATTCACAAACGACATAATCACACCACAAACTTAAACGAACTCTGCATCACTACTTCCAAAATAAAACTGCTACCAATGGACAGTTTTCTAGTCACACAGGAAGGAGAAAATGAAAAAATAAAAGAAATCTGATACAGATGAAAACTGAAACGAAAGCACCTTAAAGTATGGAAAAAATAGAGATAGGATAACCCTTTTTTATCTTGCCCCCCTCCAAGTCTAAAACATACAACATCACATAATAATTTATGCTTAGATATGTAATCTACATCCATGCTGAACAACGTGCAAAACAAAAACTGCTTTGATTTAGTTACTTTACAGTTTCCTATGCTATACCAAGAAAGACCTGTTCTATTCAAAGGTTCTAGAAAACACCAGAAGCCAAAACCCAGGCCAAGCCGATGTTACAGTACTAAAAAGGAACACAATGCAAGGAGAGGATTTAACACCTAAGCTCTTGCTTAAGGATCAATTATACTTCAAATGATAATGGGCAGAATCTGGTAGAGACAAAGGAAACGACCAAGTGTTACATTCCCAGGTAATGTCATCCATTAACAGTATCTTCCATGCTCTAAGCTCTTTCGAAAATGTTAGAGTAAAAGGACCCTTTCTTCAGCTGGTTCTTTACACGCAGATAAATACACAGAGCAAAGGGGACAACAAAAGCTTTCAAAGTGTTTTCACAGAATTAAGTTTCCAGCAGACCTGTTCTATAGGATAGCTCACTTCCCCTGAATGAGTGTTAGCCAAGTCAGCTGAAGATTATATAGATATAAAATACACAAGATAGTACTAATGGAGCAATACTATACCACTTTTCAAAGCACATATTGTTTATGTTAGGGAGAGCACAAAAATCTCAACAGGACCCAAGTTACACCAAGCAAACTCAATCCTATCTTCCTAAGTGAAATTCAGAAAAGCAATTCCCACAAGTTCATTTTATGCAGACCATTTATAATAAGTTCCTTCTACAGACCACCCACTGCTACTTCCTGATGATTCTCAGTGCTCTATTTTACAGTTCTCCAGAAAAGCCTCCATATGGTGTAACACAATTGTTTGAGAATTACTCTTCAGTGTGGCATCAGCATAAATTCCAGCCCTCTTTCATCCCATCACCCCAAGGTTAAACTTAACACAACTGTAGCCAACAAACATGTTCCTGCAGCATTAAAAGTACAGTTGTCACAGCAATATCTGAATTCAACAGAGACAAGAGTATTGATTTCAAAACTAAAACCTCAATTACTCCAACCAGAAGTTGCCATCCATGCTTTCAAATAAAGGCTTGACCTACTCGTTATTTAATGGCAAAGATAGGAAGGCAACAAATCAGAACTAGGGAATCTCTTTATGAAAAGTTGTTTATTTTTACTACTTCTACTAAGAAAAAAAAAGTATTACAATTTTGAAGATTAAAGCACAGAAAATCCATTCATGAACAGACTGCCATATTGTTTTTGATTAATTTCCTGTATCACAAACAAAATCATGCAGATAACAACCTGTGTTTTAACCCCAGGGATTTACAAAGAAGAGAATAAATTAAACCCCCACAGTGACCAGTGATTGAAAATAAGAAACCCTAAAAAAATTAGGGAAATTATAAGGACATTGTTCTAATTTAATTCTTCAGTACTGGATGAAGATGCGGGACAGAAAAAAAAAACCACACTTGACCAACTGAGATGGTAAGTCGTGCAACAGTAAAACGTACAAACAAGACTGCTAAGAGATTTCTTAAGGTTTTCAAATTACCTTGTGAACTCTTAAAGACTTATAGCCTCCGAGGGAAAACTAATAACCAGCCAAACAAACAAGTTTCACACGAGGTGAGATCTGCATTGTTATGTTCTACCTGCACCTTCAGATAAAGGTAACTTAACTGTGTGCATCAAAGGCTGTTCCCAAGTACCAGGGACAACCTATGTAAAATACCTATGTAGTTAAAATTCCACAGTTAGCAAGTTCTGCAGTCCTTGTTCTGAAGACACTCAAAGGACAACAACGATTTCTACCTTCTCTCTTTTTTATCTGATACTCTTAGTAAAGACAAAAGCTTTACAGTGGCCAGAATTGGCCTGATACAATGTGTTAGAACGCCTTTTGAAATTTCTGGTCATAAACTGTAACATAAAATACACTGAATTTAACATCTGACTGTGGTGTGCATGATAAAACATTATACCAACACAATGTTTCTCAGATTTTTGTATTTTTAGTAATATACTGTATACAGTCACTTTAATAACCACCAACAGCCAAGGGAACCCTAAGCGACCCAGAAGCTGCTCTCCTACCTTGCACACAGTCGGCCTTTCTGAAGATACTAAGTGACAGAGGTAATCAGTCTGACTAAATTATACTAGATTAGCTGATTTGTTGCTTAAGTGAGGCAGGCAAGTTAAAGAAAGATGGATACAGCAGTCACAAGAGAAACTAAGGCCAGAAACAGGAGGTCAGAGAAAAAGGTTTTCTCAGTAAGAAACGCAGTTGTGGCATCCTGTCCCAACAACAAAACTTCTTTTCAATAAAGAGGTTATTATGCAGCATGTGTCTGCAATGTAAATGTCCCATTGTTATCTATGGGAGAGCCCCTCGGGCCTGAAGGGAGAAGGGAGGGCAGGACGGCATCTCCCAGGCCCTGGATCGCGGCTGGCGATGGAACCTGGTGCTCCCAGGGCTGGTCAGCCTGGACAGGACCGGCCCCGCCGGGCGTGTGCAGCGGGAGGGGGCCGCAGGGAGAACATCGATCTCCGGGCACAACCCCCTCCCAAGCTACTCCAGCGACAGCAAGAGAGAACTGTCCTTCCAAAACTTGGGTGACAGAACAATGAAGAGCGCAGGGCAGCGCACGCAGACGCCGATATCAGCGGGAGGCTGTGCCTGGAGCAGATCCCGGCGGGCGGATGGACAGACAGACAGACAGCCCGGACGCTCGCC
>VWZT01006512.1:1291447-1313647 GCA_013397055.1 Pachycephala philippinensis
TGCTCCCGGCGTTCGTGCGGGAGGTGGGCTTCGCACGTTCCTGCAAGCCTGGGTGTGAAACCGTGCTATGAGAGCGCCTGAAATTAAGAGGCTTATAATACGGTTTTGATTTATGGGCAGTTACCTGATTTGAGATTGGCATCTGCCTCTTTCACACTAAGGAATGGAGCCTTTAAATGCCCCTTTGTCTAATGACAGTGGAAGAGGTCAGCATCCGCACACTAAACCGGATGTAAGCGTGGAGGGAGTCCATGCCTGAGACTGCATTTTTGTGTGAATCGGAGCTAGAACGGCCAAGAAACAGCCTCAGGGCGGGGCTTCATGACCGGCATACTCCGATCTCGGTGTTGCCGAGGGATGCGGGCAGGTGTGGGCATCAGCAGGTGTGGACATCAGCGCTCCCGTGGGCCTGCACTCACACGGAGGGCACCAGCCCAACTGCAAATTAATCCTGCAACAAATCTGTGGTTTCCATCCTAGCTGGCTCCCTAACCAAGTCCATAGTTACTTACACAAGTACTAGTGGGACAGGAGCACTGCTTGCCGCAGCAGCACCTTGTATTTAGGTGGAATTAAGCCTGTCAGGAAACTACACCTTGAGAAATGGTGTTTGTGTAGCCTCGAGATAAGTGAAGATAATGCTTTTTGAACTTTGTACTGCTTGGAAGTGTGCTTTGGAATTCAGAAAAGGAAATAGTTTCTTGGAAATTGTTCTTAGTATGGAGAAAGATATTTGAGTATGCATTTTGTAAATAATTTTAAAAGCTGTTCTTTAAACAATTTTCATGTATGCAGCCTGTTTCTGTCGATACAGACATGTCTAACATCATCCAAAATACTGACTTACTACTGAGGTTGAGAGAAATAAAAATATTTTATGAGGTACAGAGAAAGAGTACATGACCTCTGGTTAAACACCAACTTTGTCATGCTGAAGGGGTAAAGACAAAGTCACACATGAAACTGATTTCTGGGGCTTCACCTGCATTAGCATCCTGTTCTGTGCACAGTCTGGGTTCAGTATAATATACCATTCCACTCAGCAAATATCTATTTTTATGGAAAAAAAAATTGGTGACAGATTGAGTTTGCTTTTTTAATATTTATTATTTACTGCTGATACATTTTATTAGGTCCAAAGAATCCAGGTCAAAAAGTTGAGGAAGTGCTTCACAAGGAATAATGACACGATTTTTATTTACAGGGGAGTGCTAAGTAGATCAGTTGACTGGTATGACTCAATCTAGCGGGATGACCATCTCAGTTGCATTTACAAAAATATAAGGTTATATAGCTTTCCAGTGTGGCTCTGGGAGCAGTCTGGTCGTGTTTTGGATGGCACAGAGGCTCATGAGGGACCTGGTCAAGTGAAAAGTGTCCCTGTCCCCAGCAGGGGCATTCAAACTAGGTGATCTTCCAACCCAGACCATTCTATGATTCTGTGATATTCCAAAACAGCAGCAGTGCTATGGCTCTACAAGTTGATACCAAAAGTTGATAGCAAAAGTATTAATCTTCTGTCCTGCCCTGATCAACTTATCCCAAGTCCATGTCTTGCCCTACTTTTCTCTCCATGCTCCTCCCTGCTGGCAGAGTAATGCATGCTGTGTGCTGTTTCTGCTTCAGCAGAAACAAATAATCAAATTCTTTCTTTTTAAAATTCATTTACAGATCATATATGCCATGGGGACACCCTGGGTGGGAGGTGGGAGAAGAGCATTCTGGTGGGAGAAGAGCCTCTCCTCACTGCTCTTCTGTCAAGACTCCACTTAATAAACCTGCTCTGCAGCTCCAGGATCAGTTTTCTTTGACAGCTGAGCTCACCCTACCTAATGAGTTTCCATCTTGGCTGTTTGCACACTCTTTTCTATGTCTACATAACAATAATAAATCAAGTCAATGAACTAAATATAACCGAGGAAGAATGAAATTACAAGTTGTAACTGAGGCAATCTGACAGCGCTTTGGTATGACCGCATTCCTACCCTTCTCCACACACCTGGCTGTCTACACCAGCTCTGGTCTCCAAGCAGGCCCTTACTCCTCTCAGCCTGTCTCACCAGCAGAAAAATTGCAGGGGATAAAGGAGGGGGAAACTCTTTTAACAGTGAGTTGCACTGGCTCTGATAAACCGTATGAATGGCCCAAAGGAAAATGCACTTCAAAACCAAAAGAAAGTCTTGGTGCTTTCAAGTGACATCTTGACAAATTATTCCTTTTACTAGCAACATCCTACTTTTGCCCCAGGACACACTTTGACTCACTCAGCTACTCATTTTTGGTCCCATTTTTCCTCCCTTTTTTCCTCATTTTTTCTATTCATATACCGTGTTTTCTTCATTTTCAGCTGCTAAACCCTTGAGGCAAGGATCAGCATTATCTTGAGTTTACAGAGCTGTAAATAGAAAGAGGAACCGATCCCTTGCCAGTTAGGGCAATGCTGCTGCACTATTGTAACCCGTAGGTCTTCGGATTTTTAAAAAACATCCACCTGCAAAGACCCATAGTAGTCAGTAGATGGTGCTATATCCATATTTTTCGGAATTCTTTTCGGCCGAGGTTTATCCAGCCAATAATATTTCCTTTGTGTTTGAGCGTGTTATCCCTGGAAAATCAGAAGCCATACAATTGAAAAAATATTTGGCTTTTATCAGAGAATCACTGGGGAGATCTAAAGGCTTCCCACTCCACGGCATCATGTCATATAGTAGTATCGGTACTGGATGACTCATCATGGGGTGATTCAATGGATGCAAGCGTTTGAAATAGGCAGGAACTGTAGTTCTGGTATTTCATTAGCTGATACGTATTTTTTTTAAGTGTGAGGAACTATTCTTCATGCACTTTTTTCTTTTTTGTGGTGTTTCTCGACTTCCCTCTCTAAACCTAATTACTCAAAGTTTCCTTCAAACTACCTCAAGTATTGTTCATGTGAAGCTCAAATACAGCATCTTGCAGTCAAACTGTGGTCATAAGGACCAGCTTTCCTGTATCTCAGTAATGGATTGATTCCTCCTTTCATGTCTTTGAGATGAAAATACTTTATTCCCTTCCATACTTCATTTAAATTTTCTTTATTGATGCTAACTGAAACTGCATTAAGGAACCATATCATTAAAGCTTTGTGGTGGTGCTTTTTTTCATTTTTGTGACAGAGCAGATAATTACATTTTGTAAAAGATTAATCAGTATTTACCTTTTATTTCTGTGGACAAGGGTTTTAAGTGTAATGTTCTCAGAAGGTTAAGGATGAACGAGAAAAAGGCTTCAAAACCTTATTTATAAAACCTGTCTGAAAAGCTCAGTTAGCAATAGAGGCTTCTTACCTGTTATGGAGATAGATCACTTTACAGCAAAAAAATTACCATCAAACTGATCGTATTTCCTTAGAAACACAAAGAGGATGTGATATGTAGGATTAAAAGAACAGACAGGGAAAATTGTATAATATTATAGAGAAGAAAGAGAAACATAGCTTAGTACAGCTCCGTAACTTCTAGACACTCTGAGGAACGGTAATTTCCATAAGAAAAGAAAAAAAATATCTGTTTCTCGATGTGTAATAGTCTTCTGTGAATTCCAAAGCATAATGGGGACATATGCAAATAATAAAGATGTGTGGGTTTCTATTCAGACTGCAGGGACCCAGAAAAAGCTCGCTCTGCAGTTTTAAAAATCCTGGCCTCCTTGTGCAAGATGCTGACTATATGTATGCAGATATATTGTAATGCAATTCATCACACTTCTTCCCTAGGAAAGAATCAAATTCTTTCTTTTTAAAATTCATTTACATGGCATTATAGACACTGTCTTTGTCTGGCATGAATGACTTAATGTCCATATACAGCTACACTGATGCAGAAAGTTGAACCATCTAAAGCCTCATTTTTCAAAGTGATCATGAACTAACACCAAGAAGTTACAAGGGGAAGAATATATTATGCAGTACACACAAGTAAAATTCACTTATTCTGAGCTCTGAACCTTTTGATAGTTTTTCTTCTTCTTTGGATTGCATACTGTTATTAACTTAATCATCATATTTCTATAACAGGTTGTAGGCAGTCACTGCTCTGCACAAATTCTTCATTACAAATGAATGCAAAAGGAGACTGCATCTCCCATAGCTCCTGTAGGATTGTCTAGGAAAGAGCTTGTAAAGAAGTCCTCTCCTCCCTGGTTCACAGGGATGCATAGAAATGTTTATAAACAAGTCACTGACTGATCAGCATTTCAGCTGCCTACTCTGGATTTAAAGCAATTGAACTCATCTCTTTTCCTTAACTCCAATCCCTTCTTTATAAACCAGCTGAAATGTGGAGTACTTCGGAGAATATTCTGAGAGAATCCTTTTTGATCATTCTTCCCAATTCTTAATATGTCTTTTTTCTAAGGGAAAGCCAGAATCTCCTGCCTCACCTTTGCTCCACACTAAGGGTTTTAATTGTACTAAGTACTAACACAAAATTCTGTGATTCTTTATTGTAACAACATTGATTATTATAACAGAAAAAGAAAAACCTTTTGGGTGACATGACAGCTGAAATGAGGGAGATTCTTTTCCCATGTTGGTTCTCAGGTTTTTAATTTTAGAGCTGCCTGGTTCAATCTGTGCACTGTGGAGGGCAATAAGAATGCTTTGGGCTATCAGCCTCACTGTAGTCTTAACTCTGTAAATCAGTAACTGCAATGGTAAGAGCACTATGGGAGACTTCTCCAAAGCAGTGTTATTACTCTTTTCATGTCAGATGTTGAGATGAGTCTGAGGTAAAAATACCAGAAGACCATTTACAGTAGTGCTTATCACAGCTAGGGAATAGTAAAATAGAAAAAAAACCCCTCAGTATAAATAAGGCCTTATTGATGAAAGTGTGACCAAGAAGGATAAAAAGCTGATTTGCTAACACTGACCTCATACACGTCATTCCTCAAAGGTCAGCTCTGCCCCAGCAGGGCAGCACCAGGCAGGGAAGACAAAGCAGCTCTTGTCATGTCTTGTCACTGGTACAATAATGGGTATCAGGAAGCACTGCACAGTGCTGCTTATTTTGTCAGGACAGACTGAATGACACTTTCTGCCTAATTCAGTATATATCAGTATTGTTGGGACTATTAGTCTTTTGCTCCCTGTTACCTTATTTCCTTCTATTCTAATACTTATTGGTTTTCTTTTTGATTATTTTGCCCTCATTTAATATTTAGCATTTTTCCTTCCTAGTATCTTATTCTCCTTCCAGTCTGTCTCTTCCTTTCTCTTTGTTGGACCACCCCATTCCATACCCCAATTTCCTTTGGTCTCAGTTGAGGGCAGCTGTCTGTTCTCTTCAGCTCATTGCAAAATGCCTACTTTCCCCTCACTCCCAAACCTTTAGGTCCTCTGTATAATCAGCTCCTTCCATTTTTGTCTCTTCTTACTCTCAGTCTTAGATTTCTGTTTTCCTATTCTGCTGCTCACTGGCTTCTTGGTCACTGTTTTTCACTGTTGCGCTCTTGAAAGAGACACTCTTCTGAGTTCTCCTCTGAAAACCGTGGATGTCTCCCAGTGCTTCCTCTGAATGCCAGTAGTAGTAGGCATCACTTGCAGCATGAGAGGATTTGATGACCACTAACATGTCCTGCTTGAGGCAACATTCACAAGCTGGCCAACCACTAACTGTGTGTTCTTTGTCTTCCTGCACATATCAGGTGAGCCTTACCTGACCAGCATTCTAAAGCTTTTCTGACCAAAATGGTCTCATTCAAAATGATCAAAGATAAGTTGAGAAAAAAACCCAAACACGTTACTTCTGACATGTTTACCAGAGAAAAAGCTTTGTTTGATAGATGCCGTCAAGCAGCATTAAACCAACAATCAGCTGAGGCATTATTTAATGGCCAGGAAAAGCTCTTCAAATGTGATGATAGCTGACTCAAAACCAAAGCTGCTTCCATCTCGAGGTAAATCTGTTGTGACATTCATGTTACAGCACAGCTGCATGGGAGTAGCCACCCTAAGACACATCCTATGTTTTGTTTATGGTCTCAAACTCTTGCTTGCTCAGAGGTCCAGTCAAAAAAAATAATTCTATGCTGCATCCAAATGTGTTCCTTTCTATGTAGTATCTGCAGAGCCAGAGGCTTTAGGGGTAGTCAGAAAAGAAAATATTAGGCCGCGTAGACATTGGCTGGCCAACCAGTCACCTTCCTGGTTCTCTTTTTCTGACTTAACAGCTATGGAGATGCAGATGCTTGTTAATTTTAAATTGTGTTGGACAGCCAGTTGCAGTAAGAGGCATGGGTTAAAGGGCAGCCACAGAAAGCACTGACTGTTTAGCTTCACTGCAGTTTTACTTCCACCTGTCTGCTTTTGAGTTAGCATCTCCTGAGACAGCTTGATTCGACTGATGGTGCTCACTGCAAGCAGCCAAGATATGCAGGTCGATCATAATAGCTGCACTAAGTGATTCCCACAGTGTGACCACCAGCACTTGAGCTGCAGCCCATGCTTCCAGACAGGCCATTTCTCTCCATCTGGAGATGCTGAATGTAAAACAACCAAGAGTGCAGTTTGGATTAAGCTCATTGTCATCCCTGAACTCCAGCTAGTAACTAAGTACCACACAGCTGCTCACTCACTCCCCCCTCCCCACCCCAGTGGGATCAGGAGGAGAATCAGAAAAAGGTGAAACCACTGGGCTGAGACAAAAACAGTTTAATACTTGAAATAAAGTAAAATATAATAATAATAATAATTGCAATGAAAAGATAACAAAAAGAGAGATAAATAGAACTCAAATTTTAAAAAAAGCAGTGATGCACAATATAATCTCTCACCACCTGCTGGCTGATGCCCAACCCATCACCAAGCAGCACTTGGTGCCCTTCCAAGTAACTCCTCCACTTTATATACTGAGTGTTACATGGTATGGAACATCTCTTTGGCCAGTTTGGTCAGTTGTCCTGACCATGCTCCCTCCCAGCTTTTTGTGTACCTCCTCACTGGCAGAGCATGAAACAATGAAAAGTCCTTGACTCGAGGCAAGCACCACTTAGCAACATCTAAAACACCAGTCTGCCATCAACATTATTCTCATACCAAATCTGAAACAGGGCAGTGTACCAGCTACTAGGAAGAAAATTTACTCTATCTTACCTGAAGTCAGGACACACATGAAAGGTCATACTGCTGTTAAAGAGGAAATCATGTCTCTCCCTGTCATGCTCCTACTCCCTCTGCTGTCCCAGTGCTCCCTCAGTGCAGCCCCAGGGGCAGAGAGATGAGGGAGCTGATCCAATTCACCTGTTTATCTTGCAGGATCAGTTTCACTGGAGCCAGTACAATAAGAACATAGGGAGGGTATTAAGGGTACCACAGTGCTTTTTAGCAGCAGTGCTGTTTTAGGTTGGCTCAATCCAATCAGGAAACCTCTTGTGGCATTGCTAATACATTACTTCAATCTGCACTTCAGGTATGTTACAGTAAAGTACCCTACTGTGAAAATCTAGTAAGCACACCAGGAAAAACTGCTGTGGTGTTTTAGAGCAGTGCAGTGGTTTTCACTGATGGACAGGACATGCCATCAGGCAAACACATTGAGCCCATCTCAGCACAAATTCAGCTGGGATAGCTTGCATGTCAAGGGAGGTCTGCACAAAGCATGCATGGCTAAAGATAACGAAAACACTTGTCCATCATCCTCTAGCCAGCACAACTTTATGATGTTGTCCAGGCCAGGCTATCATCTGGAATGAAAGTTAATGAAATAACATTTGAGTTTCCATTAGCACTTTATTGAGTTGCAATAGTCCCGCAGTCAAGGCAAAGGTAATATGATTCTATGAGAGGTTATATATTTGTATGTAGAAATCAAAACTGTAATTGTGTATTTGAGCACAAACAAGTCTTGTGTTGCAATGTGGGGATCTGAAATGTTTGGTATTTAAGCCCCTGACCTGTACTGTATGTGGTCAGACAAAGAGATAATTGTCATGTTCATGGGCAGGTCCAGGATCAGCTCTTCAGAGAACTGAGCAGTGTTACAGATGCTTTTTGTCCCACCTGGACAATGTGTGTTGGAAAGAAGGAAGGAAAACACTGGTGCTTCAAGTTTCTTTTGTTCTTTTTCCACATTAATGCCTTTTGACTTACAGATTTTTGCATCCGAGTGGGCGGATTTGATGGTGAACAGGTGAATCAGCCTCACTGAGAATTTTACATGTGGCCAAAGCCACATGAGTGGCTCTGCAAAGAGAAACTGAACCAGACTAGGAAATGTTACAGTCCTCCCACTGGGATGAAGGTCTCTTTTTCCAAGCTACAAAACCAAATCCAGAACATTAGTTTGGGTTTGGGAAGATCAGCTGTGTTCTCCTAACTGCTATGTCCAGATCTGTCCACAATCATCACAGTAACCATGACATGTAGGGCCAAATGCTGCTGATACATGAAATAACATGGACTCCAAAAAAGTCTTCAATCAGGGCAATGTTTGACTGCATGCAGAAGGCAGGGAGTTGAGTGTCCTGTTCATTGCTGCTGAATTCTCAGGTACCTCCCTCTGCCCCTGTGGTAGACACTGTACAAGTGCACAAAGCAACACATGCCAGCAGTTGGAGAGGGGAGCTGTGCCTCAGGACTGGTGAGGGATCCTCATCCAGATCAGGGGAAAATAGGCAATAAATTCAGACTCCTGGTTACAGCTTTGGCACTGAAAGTGTAAGGACCTGCAGAATGGAGCTGCAAAAGAAACACAAACCCTTAATAATCTCTATTTTTGAGAATTATTTCAGGAATATTACCCACATTAACAAGACAATCAGTAATGCTAGTGAATGCTTCCACTCAGCTCTTCTGCTAGTGAAAATCAATGTTTTTCCATTAAAGTCAATGGAGCTTTGCTGATTACATGAAGTCAAAATCATTATGTATGGTTTATGGGCTCTAGTCATTTTATAATACTCTACAATAGGAAATCTTTTACCTCTGCTTCTTTTATAAAACACAAAGGACCCATGCAGTTTCAGGTCATTATATTTGTTCTAGTCCCACCTTCTCAAAAAAATATCCTTTTGTTATCTCCTGCTTGAGGGGGCAGCTGTGACTAAGTGGCTGAACAAAACCTTCAGATTTACCAAACCTGCAGTGCCGCTTATTTCCCAGCATTTAAGGCAATGCTATTCTTGGAATTCAAACTTTGAGTTCTCCCCACTCAGAGAATCAGTGCTTAGGACAAAGGTAGGCCTTTACAAACCAGTGTAAAGTTCAATTGCAAGTGCACCAAATAAAAGTTTTGGTTAAATTTTGCCTTTCACTTCTCACAGAAACATATTATTTGCTGTATTTCTAATTTTTACATCTCAAATAATCACCGAGCTGTAGCACTGAAGTCTGAGGAGTTACAGTAATATGTCCTGGCAATGGATTACCCCTCCAGTCTGGGCTGAGTTTTCTTAGCTCTGGACTTCATGTAATCCTGTGTCCCAGGCACAGTCTCACAAAATCAGCTCTGAGCCACAAACAGCTAAGAATTTTGCTTAATCATGATTACTTTATCTCAGTGTGCACATTAATTTCTGATCCATAAAACACACCAGTGTTCTGTAGTGGTACAAATCCTGCAGACAAACCAAGACTGAGTTACACCACATCAGTACCTGTGGGACAAGCTTATGGGCAGGAACACTAAAATGTGCTGTACTGGTGATTCATTAGGTGACACTCTTCCCTCTCCAGTGCCTCTGAACCAATGCCCTACAGTACATAGGTCTCTGATTTCCACATAAATCATAAAATGTTTTGGCTGCTTTTGAGATGTGACTGCGTGTGACTTGTAATCTTTGTGATGAACTAAATCAAATTATAAGAACAAGTAAAGTTCATTCAGGTTCAGTAAGGCTCTTTGTTAAATCTACACATTTTCAGCTTGAGTCCCACCCTAGGGTTCTACCAATTCTTCTAACCCACTCCTCTTTGTGTCACCTGCAGTTTCAATGCTGAAATTCATTTTAAGGATGTGCAATGTCACAGCTGAGTTTGATTGATTCATGTTGGGCGACAAGGCAGTCATGTAGGGCTCCACAGTGAGGTAACAGCATGCTCCTTAATTGAAAGCTGGCTATATGATGTTTACAGAATTTGTGAATGCCATCCACAATAACATTTATAGCTGTTTCATTGTTTTTGTATTTCCCCTCTTTGTACATTTCTGAGACACTGTTTAATAATTATTAACAAAATATTAGAAAATAACTTAATTTGTTCTAATTTTAGCATTTTAATTTTGAATGAAGTACCAAATATTTGGGGCTTAATTTATTAACAATAAAAGTGAGATATCAATCTCCTAATACTAGTTTTTAGATTTAACCAAGAAAGAGAATAAATGAACTAGGCAGCTGCCAAAGGATGTATCTCTGAGCTGAGTAATGATCAGGATTTTATGACACATTTGGAAGGGAAACATAATAAAAGATAAAGAAGGATCAGAAGTAGGATAAAAGTACCCACTTATCATGGATAAGTTATTCTAGACTTGTTTGATATATTTATTTGATAAAATGATTTTGTGTTCTTTACAGAGATAGACTCTAGACCTAATCTTGCTGGACTCCTGAAGGTATTTTGTATAATATTAATTAAGATGAAAATCAAGACTAATATATGAACTGTAAAGCATATGAGAAACTGACTGAAGAGGAGTCTTCCGTCAGGAGAAAGGGGAATTATTAATGGAGTTTCCTAGATTCACTTTGGGAACAATCTTATTTAATCTTCTCATTAATGACCTTGCCACAAAAAATAGGAGGTAAATGAGCAAGTGAAATCTGCTAAAACAAAAAACTGGAGGGTACCTCTGATACAGAAGAGCATTGGAGTATCACGCAGGAAGATCCTCACAACCTCAAGGACTGCAGCAACAGAAACTGGATGGAATTTTTAGAGAATAATGCAAAGTGATGATCTTAATGGGCCAAAAGAAATTTCTGTAAGCGCAGAGGAGAAAAAAGAATTAAATATACCAGTCACATGATATAATCAGACTTGTACGGAAGAAGGCAGAGGATCCTGTGATGCAGAGAAAGCAATGCATTAATGTATTCATAGCCTGTAGTGTTAAGACCTGGTCAAATGTGTCCAGAAAAGATAGATTCAGACTGGACCCGGTACCAAGAGGTGCTGCTGGAACAATGAAGGGGATGAAGAAGGCTATCTTACTGGAAATACCTTGGTGTGAACATATAAAAGAAGGGAATATAACATCAGAGGAGAAGAAAAAGGGGGAAGGGATGGCTATTCTAAATAAAGAAAAATACAGGTGCAAAATAAAATGCCCGAGAATATATTTAGGCTGGTATTAAAATAAGGCCTCAAGGCATCAAAGCAGGATTCTGGAACATCATCTCCATTGTAGCAGAAGAAAGAAAAAAATTTTAAGTTGCACTTGTCACATTTGAGGGAGAGGGGAGGAAGAGGGTCAATATGGCTTGATTGCAGGGAATAGCCAGTGATTGGAATGAAAGCCCCATTGGATGGGATCAGGTTCTCTATTCTCTGTCCTCTGTCAGGCAGATTTGCATAGAACAACGATGTGCAAACTTTCACGTGCACTGCATGGAGTCCTGACCTGTACCACATCTGCAGGTATGGAGCTCTGGGGTCAGACTTGCAGACATTTTGGGTGCTGTGGAACACCATATGGCTGGAATATGGGTACCTTTGTGGACCTGTGTACCTTTGGCTGTGGCAGTCCTATCCTTCAGCAATGCACAAGACCAAGCAATTCCCATGTGAGAAGAAGTGAACCAAGCAGCTTTGACCTGTTCAGTGAGTCCATTCTGCAAGCCCTGGCAACATGGAGAGTACTGTATTTGCAGCAAGCCCTGGCAACACGTGGAGTGCTGTATTTACAGCAGTAACTGATTTTTATAGAAATAACTTACAGGGATGCTAGTCTCACTTCCCAGATTGTGAGTGCATGGAAATATTTCTTGGCACCTCATCATTGGAACTTAGGCTGAGAAAAACACATTTACCTCTGATCAAAGACAGTGATTGGGGGATGATTCCTGAAGGAATTAAATTAAACTCACAGTGATGTTAAGCCATCAAAACAAATAAAGAATTGTTCTGACAACCGAATCTGATTCTTCAAAAAAAACCCAACTGGCTTATTAAAGAGAAGTACTAAACAGACAAATAACATGAGTAAGGCATGTGTTAGATGTAGAGATGTTCATGTTATGATCTGTAAGAGCTGAATCTACGAAGTGCAAATTGAGCTAGATATGATGATGTATCATCACCATGATGATACAGACATCAGTGTGTCTGATTTCTAGACACAGAAAATCACTAACTGACATAGAACATTTGTACAGTTCCGGAGGCAGAAACCAGGCAAACAAGATACTGACCAGTACCAGTGTCCTTCAAGATGTAAAGTTATGCTGCATTCAGTGTGAGGCTGTGTCAAAGCACTGATTTGTACCTTGGCAGTATCAAAGGGTAAGTCGGGCTGTCACACAGGAACACCAGTGAAACCCCTAACTGCAGTGCAAACAGAGACTGGAGTCCTCAGACCTAGTTAGGGCACTAACATGTGAATTAGAACCATAACTAGTCACAAGATAGATTAATTCACGTTTCTTCCATAATGGACAGATTTTCTACTGTTTTTTCTTACTGTTTTGTATAAAAAATGGAGGGAACTCACCCATTTATTAATTAATATGGCAATAAGACTGGGCTGTGCATTGTTTCTGCTGAATCTAGTGCTGTCAGTTTGTGCTAGTCACATTTAAAGTGCCCTTACTACACTGGGCCACTGGGGAGCCTGGGACAGGAGAGTCCAGATTCTGCCTTACAAATGGCCCCTGATGTTAATACTGTGTTCTGAACTTAAATTCACAAAAATGAGGAGTTCTTCTTTGGGCATACAAAGAACACAAAG
Organism: Pachycephala philippinensis; assembly: GCA_013397055.1. Classification (NCBI taxonomy): domain Eukaryota; kingdom Metazoa; phylum Chordata; class Aves; order Passeriformes; genus Pachycephala; species Pachycephala philippinensis. The sequence goes on from VWZT01006512.1 coordinate 1,304,377, forward strand.
AGACAGTACATAGGTGCTGATCCAAAAAAGTCTATAATAGATATAAATGGCCACATGATAAAACAACAGCGTTTATCATTGCATTTGATACATTTAAAAAGTGTGTGCTATCAGGTTAAATTAATAATGCATGTTTAGAATAATTTTTGATGAAAAGAATCATGCCTGCATTTCTTGTATATATTGAGACACATCACTTTTCAGTCTGGACTCTTCATCTGTGTTGTCTAAAACTGCGAATCTGTGTTGCATACTCTGAAATATGCATAATGTTGGTAAAACGTTTGGCTTCATCTACTGTGCACCCAGCACATTTCCCTGCTGCCATTAACATCACACCATACTGTTCTAATGATTCCAGACAGTAATGAACTTCTAATAAGCATTTCTAACTTCTGCTGATTTTAATGGAGCTACACCTAATTATGCCTGGATTAAACCAATCCTGACAAAAACCTCCTCCAACTTCATATATATTTAGCATATACATGCGCTGGTTGAATTCCAAATACACATCAGCTGAGCTATTTTGCCTATTATTTTTGTTTTCTAATTAGTCTATAGTAAATTCCTAATTTATTTTTCCACTTAAAACACCACTAGATACAATTCACCTGGAATGCTAACAGGGTGATGAAGTTGAAAAAACAAAATTTTTCTCACTAATTAAATGAACAAAGCAAAACCCAAACTCTCTAGAAGTCCTGGCCCTTGGATATTCAAAGCTTGGTGACTGTGCTGGACACAGAGCATGCTTGCCTACACCCTTCAGAATAGTATGGCATGGCAGGGTTCCCAGTCTCTGAAAGCTTGTAGTCAGAACTTCAGAATCTGAGGAATTCAGTTAATTCATATCATGGATCTCCATGGGGGAAGGGTGGTCAGAGCACTGTTAAAAGGAGTGAAGGGAGGAAGCAAGAGCTGGAGTCAGGCATGCACGTCTGATGTAGTGTAACTCCGAATTTCACCTTAAATTGAACACCAAAATGCCTTTACATGTCTTGTGCTGCATGATCAGCAGCTGAGCGTTGATGGATTGGATTTCACCACTGCTCTACAGGAGTCAGAGTGCTGAAGAATACACAGTTTAAAGTATGTGCATAACAAGAAGCTGAGATGCCAGTGATCATTGGGCTTTCCAGATTTTTGCCCTGGGTTTGCCAGCAAAGACACAACATGACAATGTCAGAATCATTCATTACCTACCAGAGACACAAATATCTGATGCTTCTGATCTTCGTTAAATACGTTGTGAGTGTACACATCAGCTGTGTGATACACGGACAGAGAATGTCCAATTTTTCCTGGAAGCACTGGACTTACTGTACAAGATGTATGTAACACAGGAGCCTGGTATCACCTGGAAATACCCTGAGCGACATGCAGGAGCATAGTGGCTGTCATGAATCATAAAATCATTTCTAGAATCATAGAATATGCTGAGTTGGAAGGGATTAAAATCATTGATTCCAGCCGTTAACCCAGCAATGCCAAGTCCACCACTAAACCATTAAACCACATCCCCAAGTGCCAAATCTACACATCTTTCAAATACCTCCAGGGATGGTGACCCCACCACTTCCCTGGACAGTGTGTTCCAGTGCTTGCCAACCCTTTTGGTGAAGAAAGTTTTCATGATATCCAGTCTAAACCTCCCCTGCTGCAATCTGAGGTCATTTCCTCCTGTCCTGTTACTTGGGAGAAGAGACCCACCCCCACCTGGCTACAACCTCCTTTCAGGTACTTACTGAGAGTGATAAGGTCCCCTCTGAGCCTCCTTTTCTGCAGGCTGAACAACCCCAGCTCCCTCAGCAGCTCCTCAGATTTGTGCTCAGGACCCTTCACCAGTTCCATTGCCCTTCTCTGGACACATTCCAGCCCCTCAATGAACACTAAGTTTAGCTCCTCCACGGACACCCTGCATACTTGCTGCTGACCAAGGCAATTCTCAGAAACATCTGAAACATTTCAGGCATTGTGCCTCCCTAAACAAGCAAAAGAAAAAACTTTTCCAAAGGAAGTGAGGAGTGTAGATTGCTAAATCCACTGCCTGATCAGGCAGATAAAAGCACCAGAAAAGAGACGGGGCATTCAGCCCAGCATCTGCAGGAATCCCCATCTTACCCCACTCGGGTCATAAGAGTGCCTTCATTACCTTGTCAAATAGCACCCTCAGATGGCTCTATTTCATATATCTCTTCATCAGACATTTTCTCTTTTCTTTTTAAGATCAGGAAAAGGAAATAAATCCTTACTGCAATGCTGTCAATTTCTAGTGCTCCTGACTGCAGAGAAAAGCCCAAGGAGATGAATAAGCCTAATACAAGGTTCCAGAAAAGGAAGCAGATGAAAACTCTTAAAAGGTATTGTAGTAATATAATTTTTGATTATACAAGGTTACTGATTATATGAATGTTACTTCAAAATTTATTGAATCTAACTTTTTTAACATGTAATATTGTAATATGGCCTCTAATTCTTGTAGCAGTTTTCTATACGTTTTATAATACTGAAATTTTCATGATTTTACTAGGAACCAGTGCATTTGGCGATGAACCAGTGAGCTGTGCAATTAACTTCTAGCTTCTGTGTTGATACACAGTTTATTTCACACTATTTCTACAGCTTCGGTTTTCAATATATCGTAAATTCATGCATCCGTAGCATTTCCTCACACTGTAAGTACTTAACTGCTTTCATGGAAGTTAACAGCTGAAATCAGATGCTTTAATGATTGCAAAAAAAGGAGAGTTCATGCTTCTGGCACTGAGAGCGTAAAATAACCCAATATGGCAATTTCCCATCTGAGTGGTGGAGTCTGGATTTCTGAGTTAAATCCTGTGGAGAGAATGGAACTGTTCAAACAGCTCAAGAGATTATTTCAAACAGTTTAACACTTTGGTAAATTGTAGTCAGGTGTACACTTTGAATAATTTCTTCATAAGGATTCATATTTTTAATAAAACAGTAAATGGATCAAAAGTGGTTTGGTTTGTGGTTGTTTTTTTTTTTTAATTGTTTGCTCTCTGTTTATGATAAAGGCTTCTAATATGAAGGAACAGGACCAGAGAAAAATCAGAACTAGCAGGGAGAAAAAAGGTGATGAAAGGAAGTGAAACTGAGGTAACTGAGGTAAATAAGAGGATTAGAGGAAGCAGGTGAGCAATATCTGCATGTAGGGCAGAAGGGGGTAAATGCTTTGGAGGAGATGGGACACTTAGAGCAAATCAAAGGCAGGGGAAAGGCTTGGGTTTGTCATTTTAATCTTTAAGGAAACAGACATGACAGGACATATACACCTGTTCAAAGGGAGCTGTTACTGTCTATGAAAATGACAAATTCTAATCTGAGAATATTTTTTATTCCTTTTACAGTCTGCATGACTTGTATCTTCACTACCATTAAATGAATTTAATATCAGTGATGACAGATACTATGCTACCATAACAGCCCTTCTGTGCATTCTTTCATAGTGTGCTGAATAGATGTAAAACCAAGCCTGATAACATTATAGGAATTCCCCCAAAAAGATTAAGTAAAGTGGTTGCTTCTATAACCTTCATTTTAATTTTCAGACCCATAAAATATGTATTTCTTCAGATACATTTCCACTAGTTGGAAATCATCTTTTAAAAGACACAACATATATTTGTGAAAACATCAAAACATTGATCACAGGTAGAAATATTCTATATTTATCTGGAGCGCTCCAAGTTTATAATAATAGAAAATTATCTCAGACAAATATCACAAAGTAGCTAGAATATTTATCTCTCTCAGATGCTGATGCAAGGTTGATGAGATGGTGTATGATTATTTCAGGATTAAGCACTACAATAATAATCTCATTCCCACTGAGTGCTCCTAAATAGTCTCAGCAAACCCATTTGTCCCTCTTCCTTAACTGTGATCCCATCTCTGTAGAAAGAAATAGCTCCATAAAACTGGGTCAAGCAAACAGTTTACTCTTTCCCACAGAAACTGTACACATTACATACATAATACCTTGTTCCTTTGATTACAGTTTAATCCAGTCTGTATTAGGCTGAAACAGGATGCAGTGTGGGGAAAGTGAGAACACCGAAGCCAAAAAACTAACAAAAAGGAAAAACAGAAACTAATGGGTAACTTAGGGAATAAAAAGTAAATTGATAGCAGAGGAAAATACAAGCTCTAAAAAGTTACTAATTTTTTCTCCCAAAATATGTCCTTTTGTAATTAAAGGTTTTTATCTCATAGCTCAAAAAACATGTGCATGTTCACATTAATGCTGGAAAATGTGGCTTACAAAAATCCTATATTCTTGTTCCTTAAGCATTGAATGTGATCTAAATACTATTTTAAGAAGAAACTGAGAGGATCTGTGTTTGTACACAATGTAAGATGCTGATGCAAAGAGAAATAACTCTTCTCACATTTCCACAGTTTGCTATTACAGCAGAAAAACTGGTTATTAACACCATTGCTTAAAAAAAAAAAAGAAAAAAAAAAGAACAAAAAACCAGGTAAAATCTCACTATTTTCCTTAGAAAACACCCGTTAAATTAACATAAGATTCTGAATTACCATTCGTGTTAAATATATATTTATGTGTCATTATTACTTTGTACACAAAATAACTGCAGATAAACACAGAGCCAGCCACATGCTTCTTGAATCTGAAGTGCACAAAGCAGTTACTGGAAGTATCTCAACTTCGTATTTTCTCGTACCATAGCTCTTTTCTGGAGTTTTCCAAGACCGTGCACTACTTATTTGACAAGGTCACATTTTGTACCTGCAGGTACAATAGCTGAAAACAGTTGTGATGGCTGCATGTAATTGCAGTGCTGTATTTTGGCCTTATGCTACACAGTGGGATGAGACACATTCTTTTCTCCCTTCTGGTAATCAGGGAAAAAACGCAATTCATAGCTGCAATCCTTGACTGTATCACCCTAAGCAAAAGCTGTAATTGAAGTCCATCCATTCTATTCAGAAACAGAAGCTGAAATAATTTAAACATTGATACCACAGTGACCTCAACATCTTCCAGGAGAGGAAATTCATCCAGCTATGCAAGAAAGCAAAGCAAACTGCTCTGATATGAATGCTCCAACACTTCTTCAATCTTACACAAAGATCTACGGCAGGTGTTCAGTCAGGAACATCCTGGAAGACCACCTAACTTTAAGAGAGTTGTCATCCTCCTTGCAAAACTGAGAGTAGCTCAATAAAACAAATAAATAAAATGGATTTATATTATTACTAATTTTGATGATGACTACTTTTAAATGTTCCTCAAGCTGTGTTACGAGATTACACTGGCAATGCTGAACTCTAGGCAGTTAAAATTGTAATGGAGTTGAAGTGACTGAATTAAAATAATGAGATCAAAGCAACTGCCAGAATTATCGAAAGGTTATATATCTAAATATAGCTTGTCCTGAAGATACTTCCAACCATTGCACCTGTCGAACTAAATCGATAAAACTGGCTAGAATCAAAGCCAGGTGTTTTTGTCAGGATAGGTAAAAAGAAAAAAATTAAAAGGTAGTTATCACACCCAGCTCATAAAGTCTTTATCTAAGCAAAATTAAAACATTCTTTCCTGTTTCCACGGATTTTCTGTGTTGGGCTATTCCACACAAACCTGAATGAGCTGACCTTTCATCAGAATAACCAACCGAACAGTCAGAGATGGCACGCAGGGCCAAACATGTTCAGTGGCCACGCAGGCTAATACCATGCATTTGTTTCCTATGGGTGTTCTACAAGATGCCTTTCTACTTTAGTCACACAGAGTAAATATTGTTTAGGAATTCTGGTTACTTGGAAGGAGAGTTCTGGGAACTGATTTTGAAGTGTGGATGAAGAGAAATAATGCAGTACTACAAAAGGAATTTGTCAAGCAGACGACTAAAAACCCTCAGGTGACAGATTCTGCATCAATATATTCAGTGAAGAGCTAAAATTATGCTACTGCTTCTTGAAAGAATTTATGCAGGCAATGAATTCTGTGGACTAGGAAGTGTTTCATCTTTAAGTCATGCTTAAATAACAGGGCTAGGATTCAAAAATATGACTGTGAATTATATTTGTCACTTGCAGTCACCTAATTAAGAACTACACCTGTTCATCCTCAGTCCCCGTGTAATAGCTTAATTATTGTACTTGGTGTAATCAATACCCACATATCTTTTAAGGGTTGTTCAAATGCAGCTTTGGTGCATCTCTCCATATGACATGGCTAACCAAGAGCACTGTTGTAGCAGGGCTTCACTTTTGTAGGAGTAAACCACATTTCACTGATAAAGAGCTGCGTGTTCACATTTCATTGCATGAAAGCATTGAGACAGTTGAGGCTGTGGAATCAGTATGTTCAGGCAGAGCAAAAGATAACATAAGCCCAGTCATTACAGCTGCAAGCTCCTACTGAAATTAAAAGGAAACAAATCCCCTGTTGTAACCCTTTCCCCCCCACCAGATGTACAGGTCTTGATGAAAAACTGCTGCTTCTAAACCTTCTCTGCTTCTCTGAACCTTGTTTGCTACAAGCACATTCCATTTTCTGTTGAAACAGCCAAAATGGAAGAAAAGCTTAGCTCTCACATCAGCTTTAATAGAAGGTCATAGATGAAAGCAGTGCTGCCACTAAGAGGAAGCAGACACAAATAAGGCTCTCTAAACTGGTTCTCAAAATCACATCTTTTTCAAGCCTATGTACACCCTGCAGCTGTGCTCACCAGAGACTAACTGATGCTTTTAACTTTCTGCATAATAGAAAAGCTTTCGAGGAGCACAGTATTACAGTGGTTAGTTTTTCTAAATCAAACTCTGACAATCACAAACAAGAGAGGGGGAAAAATAGATACTAAAAGGTACAAGTGGAGATTGTCTGTAAACCTTTACAGAAGATGGTGGGCAGATGGTAGGGATTTGCAGTGACACAGCTGTTTTTAAAAATAAAGAGGTGGAAGAGGAGAGGCATGATTACAGTTACACATACATTTCTAAGCCTGTACACACAAGAATAAAAATTAGGCTAGCAGTGGGAAATTGAAGTTTGTATATTAAATCCGAATTGACATTTAGAAACTTCTAAAAATACTCAGCAGCACCTTTAAGTTTTTTTACCAATCATTAGTTTTCTAAGTAACTATGAAGCAAAGCTGACAACAGAAACATTAACCTACAATGAGGTATTAAACAGACAATCACAGAATCTCAGGAATGTCAAAATTACTTTCAGTACCTCCGATCAGCACATTTTTTCTCTAAGCTTTACAATGTAAAAAAGACAATTCTATGAAATCATCAAACGAACATTAATTATGTCACCTGTTTGAACTTCCTATGAAAATATTTAATTTTTACTGTTGTATTTATTTTTCAGACGTTTCTAATACAATGCATAGGTAAGTAATGCAAGGAAGAGTAAGATGTATGGGGATTATTGCAGATTTAACAGCATTGGGAGGTGAGGCAGAGAAATGTCCAAATTCAATAGGGTCAAGCACTGGATATGAATTTAATAAGAATAGAACCTTTTTTAACTAAACAGTGGTTTTATTAAAAAACTTCAGAATGAGACCTTTCATTCTTTTTTTAATGCATATTCTCACGTACGTTCCCCACAGCCACAGAGAAGACTTATGTTAGGTAAACAGTAAAGGGTTTTTTAATGTACATTGTAAAAGTCTGCCTTCTCCAGAGAATCCAATGAAGCTGTTTCCTGACAGCTTTGTTTACAAAATTAACTCTTCCAGTAACATATTCCTAGATCCAATAAATTTTATATTAACAAGAGAGATGCCACCGATACCAAAACAATAATATTCTGATCTTTCTTCACGGAGTTAACTTTTTCACACTGCATCAGTTCACTTTCTTCCCTGTATCAGAAATTACTTGCCAGTGTAAACACACTTTTTTTGCTACATTTACTATATAAAAGCCATCTAATTTTCTGAACACATCAGCTGGAATCCAACAAAAGAAAAAAAATATATATATATTCTTTATACCCATCTCCAGAGCAACTGGTGCTGGCTTTTGCTACAGCTGGATATTGAACTGAATAGGTAGCAGATGAAACCTGTTACAAAAATCCAGGTATCCCACAATTTCTTTCACAGTATCTGGGCTGCTCCCAGTCCAAAGACCGCAACAAAGTTATTAGTGTAGGTGCTGTCTAGCACACAAACAAACTCAACAACTGAAGACATTTAAATTAATTTTATTTATACCAGGTTTTCAAAATCAGAAATATTTCAAAGAAATTCAATATTCAGAGACAGGTGCTACATTGATGATCTTTGATCCACCATTAGTGCCATGTTTTCACTCTACAATCAGTAACTCACCACCACAAACTAAAGGGGACTTACAGAAGTTTATAAAAAATAGGCAGACATGAAAATTTGGTTTATACTGGAATTGGCATAAGAGAGTAAAGCTTATTATCAAATCGTGGCAATTGCTGTATTCCATCACTTGTTCTGAGGGAATGGTAGAGCAGGAAAACTCTTCCATTTAGAGAAACACTTTGGGTTTTAACTGAGCATACTCCACTTCATGATCTGACTAGGAGTGATTTTTACACTCAAGTCCATATAAATTTAAGCTTTGCACTTCTAAAATCACCACAAGTATAAACCTCACTTACACACTCTAGTCTTGGATTGATTTCCCTTTTCAGAGAAATCAAACCCATTTATCTATACCTCTTCCAGGATTTACCAAATCAAACAAAACTGCTGGCTTTGAAGTATTTTTTTAAAAGAAAAATGCCATTTCTGCACAAGCTACTCTCATGAAAAATTTATTTAACATTTCTTTATCAATAAAATAACTGAAGCCAAGATATCCAAAAGTCACATCTACATGGAGATACACAGAAGATATTCAACTTGAGAGGATTTTCCTCCACTTCTCGATCACAATGAGGCCCTCACCATTTTGCATAATGACAGAAAACAACAGCTGACAAACCATTTTGGAACAGATGCCAGCTGTCTCTCATTTGTTTTATAATTCAAACAGTAACAGTTCTGTAGCACTTTATTGGTTTTTGTTTGTTTTTTTTGTTTTTGTTTTTTTTTAAAAGCAAGCCATCTGAATTGGACCTCACATTAGTCAGTCAGTCATTCAGTCATTCATTTCAAGAACAAACTGAAGGCAGGCTGATCCTTTTGGATCCAAAACTTCAATTTGGTAGGAATCTTACATAAATATAGTTTGTGCTTCAATTTCATAGCTAGTTGGACTGAGTGAATATACACCTAAGCTA